>APFE030915881.1:0-21803 GCA_000404065.3 Pinus taeda
CACCTCTTCTTCACAGAAGTAGTTCGATTACATGGCTTACCAAGGACTATAGTTTCAGACAGGGATGTAAAATTTACAGGGCATTTCTGGCGCACCCTGTGGAAAAAGCTGGGCACACAGTTAAATTTCAGTTCCGCGTATCACCCACAGACTGATGGACAGACAGAAGTAGTTAACAGGAGTTTGGGCAATTTATTGCGAAGTTTGACAGGAGAAAACTTGCGATTGTGGGATCGAGCTCTGGCCCAGGCCGAATTCGCTTACAACGATTCGCCTAATCGGAGCACAGGTCTGAGCCCATTCCAAATCTTATATGGTATGCATCCGCGGGGAGTACATGAATTACGTGACTTAGGACAGTTGGAAAGGAGGAGTGCAGACGGAGAAGATTTTGCCGAAGCAATGAGCGAACTGCACGAGAAATTTAAAATGAGATTACAGGACAGCACGCAGAAATATAAACAGCATGCAGATATCAAACGACGTGAGGTACATTTCGAGGTTGGAGACGAAGTGCTTGCGCATTTGTGTCGGGAACGGTTTCCTAAGGGAACGTATAACAAGCTGAAGTTTAAGAAAATCGGCCCATGCAAAATTCTTCGCAAGTTTTCAGCGAATGCATATGAAATTTAGCTGCCAACTGATATAGGCATATCGCCCATATTCAACGTGGCAGACCTGTTTCCATATCATGCCCAGGCAGCAGACGAAAACATGGTATAGCCACAACGGGACACCCAGTTCGAGAGCAATCTTTGGAAGAAACAGTTACCGTCGGTTAAGACTCACGAAATTGAAGGAATCATCAGCACACAGGTAGCCAAAAGGACGCGTAGAAAGGAGTATCTGCGTTATCTCGTCAAGTGGAAGGACTGTCCAATGGAGGACAGTTCCTGGCTTGACGAAGCACAGATTCGGAAGGCAGGCTACTCGGTGGAGGAGCTCATGGAACGGAGCCATGAGATCTCTCTTTTACCCCGCAGCCTGATGCAGGAGCATCTGGCCGACAGGGCGAAGACCGAGACAGGGCGGACAAAGGTTCTGAAAAAGACTGGGAAGGTTAAACAGTTCGACAAAGGACAGCAAGTCTGTCAGGTTCTTGCATTTTTATTTTATTTTCTTTACCAAAGTCAACTACAGTTTTAGTTTCTATTGGTTAATTTTAGTTATTTTACTTTACTGTAGTCTCAGGTGTCAATTGTAGTTAATAGAATTAGATTATTACCAATAATGTAAACAGTAACCCTTTGTGGGACCAGAGAGACAAATTAGACAAAAGAAGACAGGCAGATTAAGTTTTAATAACTGTCAAACAGAAACTGAAATGACATAACTATCTAACCGATTGTAAAAGGTAACTACCTACAGTTATCAAACGAATTGCATCTATTGTATAAATGGAAAATCCGAAATCCCAAAGGGGGTTCGGCAGCTAAGCAACAAAAAGATATAATCAAAGAAATAGACAGAGATAAACTTTTTCCTTCATCTAAGAATTTTGTGCACAAGCAAATGTATGAACCAAATATCTGAGTCCTTTTATAATTAAAGATTTCTGTGTAATAGGAGTTTTGTACAAATTATTCAACAGACAAATACAGTGACCGAGAGTCACTAGCACAAACTAAATATATGTGAAAACAGTCACATAGTAAATAGCGTTGAAGGTGAATACAGAGACGATATTCCAAACAACCGAGCGGACAACGAATCCAGACAAGCAAACAACAGGTGTGAACAGAAGAGCGAAGTCGAAGAACACAACGACCCAAGGTCGAAACCGGTAAGAGACAAATCCCAGAAAATTAAGCACGAAATTTGCAAATTCAAAATATATATATATTACATTGCAGGCCTGACATAATCAAATAGTTTACAAACGAAACTCGTGACGAGGGTTCAATGAACTGCTTCAACCACTAACAGACGTGACAGAGAACCGAAGAGTCACGGCCACGGTTGGACCACACAAAATCCTCAACCACTACAGTAATCAATATACAGACACGAGACTACAGCAAATAACCGAAGGCCACCAGGGCACCTAAGTTACAATCCAACAAGAAGCTACAGGCAGACTACATGAACACAACAACAACTAAATAAAGAACATAGAACTACCCGGTAATACAAGCCGTAACCTGTTGTGAGAAGCCACGGAGCCGTCACCTGTAACGACGGAAAGAAAACAAGTTAGGGTTTGATGCTGTGACAAAACCCTGAACCTGAGAAATCAACCATAAGCTTAAAAACAAAGGAATGAAATTTCTGAAGGACGATGAGTAAAGAGGAAGGGAGGATACGATACCTGTAGGTGAACGATTCCTCTGTTTCATCGAGACAAAAGCTAACCACGGAGGGGCCGAGTTTGTCAGTGACAATTCGAGAAGCGAATAAGGAAATATAGCAGAGAACTAGAAGTTACCTGAACGTCGAGTTGAATGCCGGAGAACAGCAGTTGCAGGCCCATCGACTGTACATTGCCACTGAGCACAATAGAAACCCTCAACACTGAGAAATTACCATAAAATTGCAGCGCCATTGGCTGAGACAATCAATAACGCAGAAGGATAACCAGTCGACAGAGTAACCCATGGGAAAAAGCCAACAAGAAAACCAAGAACAGAGCCATAACTTACCAATGAATGCGTGAACCAGTTATGTAGGCCGAAATACGGTGACAAACCATAAATTTGAGCAAGAAATCCACAGAAAATTAGCTAAGTATCGATAGGTATCGCAGAGATGGAGCCGAACTTGAAACAAGACCGCAAAGCAGTGAAACAACAGAGTAAAATGACAATGAGCGCGAAATGACCAGACAAAAGGGCAACCGGGAGAATTAGGGTTTCAGCAAGCTCGAGGCGGATAGGTGTTACCGCGAGGACGGACGAAGTACCAAGAGGTAGGTGAATAATCACCGTCGCATTCATTATCGAATCGAGCCCAAAAGATTAACAATCAACCATAATCAATAACCAAAATCTGAAAGTACCGTGAGGGAGTGAGCTGGCGAGGGGCCGTGTGGACGGGCCACATCAGAGAGAGTATGTTTAGGGGTGAGATAAAGAGACAAAGAAAGAGAGAAAGTGATATGGGGGGAGAGAAAGAGAGAGGGAGGGATATAGTAACATAGTTTGAGAGAGAGAGAGAGAGAGAGAGAGAGAGAGGAAGAGAAAGGATTGGAAGGAAGAGAGGGAGATAGAGTGATCGGGGAGATGGAGAGAAGGAGGTGAGAGAGAGAGGAAGGGAGGGAGAGGGGACAACAGAGAGAGAAGGAGAGAGGGAGAGAGAGAGAGAGAGAGATGGATTTGGAGGGGGAGAGAGAGGGAGTGACAAGGGAGAGATGGATAGAGAGGAGAGGAGGGAAGCGAGAGAAGAGGAGGGGAGAGATATAGGGAGCAAAGGGCAAGAGAGAGAGGGAGCCACATAGATGGAGGGGTGAGAGAGAAGGGGAGAGGGAGGGAGATAGTGAGTGAGAGAGAGAGAGAGAGAGAGAAGGGGAGAGGGAGAGAGAGAGAGAGAGAGAGAGTGATGGGGGGGAGAGACAAATGGAGGTGGGAGAGGTAAGGAGAGATAGGACTAAGAGAGAGAAGGAGAGAGAGATGGATTTGGAGGGGGAGAGAGAGGGAAGGAAGAAGAAAGTCATAGAGGGAGAAATGTAGAGAGAGAGAGAGAGAGAGAGAGAGAGAGAGAGAAGGGAGTGATGGAGAGAGAGTGAGGGAGAGAGGAGAGTGGGGGGAAGAGAGAGAGAAGGAGAGACAAGGAAGGAGAGAAGGGGAAGAGAGAGAGGTAGAGAGGAAGAGGGAGGGAGAGAGAGAGATATAGATATGGAGAGAGAGTGTGTACGTTTGGGGTGTGAGATAGAGAGAGGGCATACGAAAGAGAAACATAGATATGAATATAGATATTATATAGTAATATATAACTAGCCTAGATCCATCTTAACCCAGATCTATCAATCACCGAGAGGGATCAAATATCTCGAGGTGCAAACCTTTCCTCAAGTTCTTCACTCAAAAAATAGGTTTGCATCTCGTGAGATTGGATCCCTCTCGACACTTGATAGATCTGGGTTAAGATGGATCTAGGTTGGTTTTATTTAATTTTGTATTGTATTTGTAACAACCTCCGAGGTAAATGTGCATAAAAAAAACATAATAGGAACAAAAATACAATAAACATATCAGCCATCAAAATCCATATATACATCAGTACTTTTGCACATGAAAATCAAGGGAATAATTCTTTTTCATTAATAAATGCAATGAACCAACTAGAGATGGGACTACCACGTTCCACCCGACGATAGATTGGCTGAGCCAAGTCTCTCTTCAGCCAATCACCCCCGTGACATATTTCAAGCATGAATGTGGGATCTCATAGAACACATTAATCAAATCTCATCCAGGGCTTCTAGAGGCCACCCACCTGAACCCATTAAACAGTGATTCCACCTCACGGTCGGACATCACCAAAAACCATCATCAGGTTGGTCTCCATCCAAGCCTTCCAAAGCATTTGTCCAACCAAGGCTTCTAGAACTAGTAACTCAATCCACAACTTATGCAGGGCTTCCAGAGTGTTTGTCCAACCAAGGATTCCAGGACTAGTAACTCAACACACCAAGGGCTTCCAGAGCATTTGTCCAACTAGGGCTTCCAAGACTAGTAACTCAACTCAAGCTGTTATAGGGCTTCCAGAGCGTTTTTTCAACCAGGGCTTCCAGGACTAGTAACTCAACCCAAGCTATGGGAAAATGAGAAACAACCAAAACAAAGCAATGATAGTAAACCCACAATCACCATGGCTATCCAGGAAATGGCAAGGCTAGGCAATTGACTGTCAATCCCGGCCATCCTCCATGCCAATGATAGATCATAACCAAGAAACCACATGCATGTGCCATGCATGCCAAAACTAGTGAAGAAATCATACATGCAACTCGGTACTTGAAAGAAAATTTGATGTAGCTGCTAATGTTAATGCCTTCTTGCATTTTCCTGCTCTTCCTTTACCTTCTTGCTCCAGGAATCCAAGTATGTCACACCCTCCAAGAGTGCTCCAAGAAAACTCTAAGTAACCAAGAGTATGAGAGAGAGAGAGATAGAATAATGAGAGAGATCCAAAACTGAATTCACCAAGTCTTGCCTACTGATCCTCATAAGCCTTTTTATTAATGAGGCCTCTATTTTCTTCATTTTCCATTATTTTCCTTCAATTTCCTCCTCACATGCAAAATGTGACCTTTCACCTTACTTTTATCCTAATTTACATTATTTTCATAAATAAATGTGCCAAAATACCTTTTTGCCTCTTTAATGCCTTAGCCATTGCCTTTGCCAATTTCCTTAACCATAAACAACCAAATGAACACCCCCTAGGATGTCCTACCCACCATTCAGCTTGGAATACGTGTCCCATCATCCGTGGTATTTATATATTTTTACATAGAATTTTCGTCAGGGTTGTTACAGAACCCTCCCCCTTGGGGGAACATTGTCCTCGGTGTTCAATGACACCTATAACCAAAATAATTTTGAAAACAATTTATAACACAACTCGTTGCAGTATTTACAATGAAATATCTGCTCAAAATCAAAACATCATGACAACATGACAACATACCGCATACTGGAGCTTTTTAACATAGCTCATTATGGTATTTACAATAACCACATATACATATACACATATGTACATTTTCTCAACCAAAAAATAATATAATATGATGCTGCAACAAGGGAATCTAGAGGCCCATGGGGCTTTGGATTGACGGTGAATGGGTGCGCTGTTAAGGTACTCCTTGCGATAGGTCACCGGTTCAAATCCCTCGTGGGTACTTAGGTTAGTCTTAACGTAGAAAAAAAAAAACAAGGGAATCTAGAGGCTCACACCTCCACCCTCAAAGTAATATTAGGATCCATCTCGTTCCCAGGAAGTCCAGAATCCACTGCAAATTCAAATCTGCATCCAATGTCCAACATTATAATCCTGCGCCACTTATCCTCTCAGCGAATAGTTACCAGCTCATTATTTCAGGGCGCACTCCCAATGTGCATTTGATTCCATATGGCAATGCTAATGACAAAAAAAAATCCATCTCTCACCTTCCCTTCTCTGCTACACATTCCCTCGAGAATTCGGTCACCCCTTCCATGTAGTCACTCACCTTCCAAGTTCTGCTAGCACCCCCATCTCGGGAAACCCATCCCTTGGCAAGGGTTCCTTGCAATAGAAGATACAAAAGCCAAGGCATATACGTGCCTCAACACATCATACTGGTCATAGCATGCTCATGGAAATCAATGGACACTATTGGGTACCAGTGTCCCACAATGGGTCTGTTCCTGAACTGCTTTACCAGCATACTGCTACCTGTTTCAATTCCTTTGTTCTTGCTAACTCTTGTAGTCGATTTCAACCACCCAACTGGGCTTGTTCATTCTTCCTGTACCAAGAACATAACTTCCATTAGATTCAAAATAAATTGAAATAACTTCAAATCATACCTCATTGGTAGTTCTTCAATAAGGTACACTTGGAATCTTGTTTGCTTCCTATCACAAGAAGTTAACTAGCATCTTTGACCAAATCAACATGTATAAATATATCACATCAGCTTAGCTCAAAACATAACCATCATAGATCAAAATCATAAATCACATGTAACCATCATAAATCCTAATCATAGATCACATATAATCATCATATACCATAGTCATAAATCACATGCATTATAAAATTGAATTAAAATGATGATACTTATCCTTTCCTCAATCCTTAGCTTCTACCTTTGTCCTTGTTCCATACGCACTTCGGATCGGTTGCTACACTCAACAAACACCCAGTGCCTTCTCCTTAACCATGTGCATAGATACATAGTGTGCATCACACACATACAACCACACGACATACCACACCATGCAATACATGCATCTACACCTGACATACAACACCTACACCTACACCCAGTGTACAACACAGTGCATCCCTTTATACCCGATGTGGAATACCACCCAATATATGTACCTACACAGAGTACAACACAACAAGTACACACATTGCAATACCACGACTGCATGATACACATACATAACACTGCATGCCCATAACACAACATCAACGTTATGCACACAATACCACACATACACCAGTGCCATATGTACAACATGTACACAGTACCACTTATACACTGCACCACCTGCACAACATCACATGTACATGGCACCACCTGCATAATCTGTACACAACACCACATGTAAACTATACCACTATACAATGTGTACATAGCATCATCTATACACAGCACTGCATATCCAACATGTACATAGCACCATATGCACACACGTCGCACATACATCATGAAGACAATACAATATGTATACAACACCCCATATGCAATATTCACACAGCCCTATTTGTACCATCTTGTACATAACATTGCATAAATAACATGTACACATGCTATGTATACACAACACCACAAGTGCACACATCATAGATGCAACATGTACAACATATACAACGTATGCTCAACAATAGTACCACACATCCAAAACCACATTGTCCTTACCAAGAAACCTTGCTTCTAGTATCTCATCTATTCTTATTCTAGCATGCCCCAGACCACATTGCTTTCACTTTATTGATGTATCCTTCAACATTACTTGTCATAACATAAGCATAGGCATAATACAAGTATACAATACCAAATCATATCCACATGATATTGACCTCATGTATATGTCGTGACTACCTTTCCCAATTGATTCCTCATAGACTAGGAACCTCTTCATGTCGTTCTCCTGCATAAACAAACATTCCTCCACAAGAATGGTCCTTGACAACCCTATTAGATATTAGCATAGATACATGGATACATACATACATGTATAAATGTTAGCATAAAACAATCATGATCATGTCAAACAACAACATACATACATGCATATATAATCCATTAGCATAAAACATTCATGGTCATGTCAGACAATGACACTCATACATATATATTTTGTATATGTGTATAAACATAACAAAATCATGATGATAACATAATTACCAGATAGCATAAGGTCTAGGTTAAGAGAACTTCCTTATTTATGCAACACATGCGCAACATTGAGAACAACATTTTCCAACATAGCCAAGGCCTAGGGCACCTCAAATTCATTTAATTTACCTTTTCTGGTTACATTTCTTATGTCTGCACTGCTACTGTCCATTTACCACAATGGACCCAGCCAGTCCAACCAACTGTCATAGTCTTACCTTCCGATGCGCTTACTCATGCATAGAGCTTCATGTAGGTCTTATATAATTGGTTGGGAACCCCACATCTCTCCCGATTTCCATCAAATTTTCTCTTTCCCAACCAATTCCCAAGACTCAAAACACAAAAGGAAAGACAATAAAAAACAATAAGAAGACCATAAAAATATATAATAACATGACTCTGCAAACAAAGTGGTATGGCCATACACTAGACATAAACAAAGCCATAAATCAAGCTCAACAATTCATAAAAGACCAAAAGCACGAGACTAACAACAAACACCATGACTCAATCCCCATGGTTCCCAGGGAAAGCTCAACCCGAGCCTTCTTCAAGATTTCAAGGCAACCTCTCTTGGCATGCAACTCCCTGCATCATGCTTTCACATGTCAACCACATGTTTCAAATATCAAGACAATCATATTTATCAATTTGAAATCAACTTTAACAAACAATCATGTCATAATCCATAGTCATTAGACATAATGCTACAACTATCAACTACTTTTAAGTACATATCAACTGTCTCAACACATACATGTTAGTACAATCATCTTAAAACAAGATCGTTGGAACACATACTCATATTAAGCAATTCATAAATCATTAAACCACTTGCAAACATACCATGTTAAATAAATCAACTAGGCACCCAACACTCAAACACTGAATAGACCTCATAATCAAACAACCAATTACCAAATATACGACATAAGAAAACTCATACCTTAATGTATATCTGGGGAGGCTATCTTATCTACACAATAAGGCTAGGTTAGCATGATACAACTTTACAGCACATCAGCTCAAGCACTCATAAGATCATGATATCCATAACAATATCTAACTAACATGTTCATATTGTAAACTCATACACAATTATCATTCACACATATGCAAAGTCAATCTAGATTAGTATGAAACCATCTCACAAATATGTCGGTTCATACCTGAATATCGCAACCATAATCATCTGCATAGGTCAAAACAGGTTAACACGATACATATAACATCAATATCTTCAACGCAATGAACATAACCATCACGCATGTGACCAATCCAAATTATAACATCAATGTCTCAATGAAATAACCCTAATCATCAAGTTAATATCATATAACAACAATAAGCTATAAATCATGCTCATCAACAACATAAAACCGAATCATCAAGCTAAATGTCATATAACAATCAACAAGTTAACCTATAACATACTCATCAACGACATATAGCATAATCATCATGTTATCTAATATAAAACAACAATATCAATGCATACAACTACACGTTACTATCATTCTTGACTATCTGACACATGTGCATATAACTACACTAATCAACCACAATCTATCATGAATGTAACCATAACATCAAAAGACATGTACATAAACCTAATGTATATTAACCTAATGCATATAAAATCCTTAACTTACATACCTGCATGTCGAACATACAATACCTATATGACGATCTGCTCTTACCACAAAGTCCAATGTTGCAACCTCATTATAATGATCTGCATCTCTTGCTCTATCTCAGCCAACACATTAGCATCATAACATCCAATAGCACCATAATGACCTAAATTGCATGAAATGACTTCACAAGGCATGTTTTACCTACTATAGATGCATAATCATAACCAATACCATACACGCATAACAATTGCATATACACACATAAAAAATGAGTACCAAGCCATATACACATCATTCTAGCTAGGGTCCAGTCATCAATGCATGACCATATCAAGTACATAAACCATGACCTCATGCATGACAACAACCATTACTCCATTGTACACATTGCCACATGTAACCAACAATATGCATAAGCAATGCCAAATCAACTACACCTACGCATAAACGCATCTAGTCAAACATAAGTGATCAAATCTTGTAATAAACCTACAATATTGATACATGTAATCCAAAATATTCAAGAATGTAACCTAACATATAAGTATGTAAGTAGATATCATGAAATCAACATGTAAGCAACATATAATTCATACACAGTCAATCACATGTTCAAAAAATCAAGACATTGTGTCTATTAATTTGAAATCAGCTTTCGTCAATACTAAAAAATATGAGCATACCCCCTTACTATCCATGGTCCACACTAAGGTAGAAGGAGGAAGCTACTATAATGGTCCGATCTCCAATGTCCAATTATGGAAATGGGATCTAAAAATATCTATTAAATTTAACCATACTTGAAAAGAAATTGATTTTTATTTCTCATACATTTGTATGTCAAGACTAAGTAACAAAAATTGCACTTATTCCACTTGTAATATGAAAATTACTAAGAACATGCCACTTTTCCATTTCCTTACATGCAACTTTTCAAATTCCTTGCATACAAACTTTCAAATTCCCTACATGCAACTCTTCAAATTATTTGCATGCAAATAGGCATATATCAGCTACATCCATATTATCAAACTACAATACTATCCCATCCAAGAAAAAATAACATTTTCTTCAAACAATTACCATACTTCTACATTTTCCACAAACAACTATTATACTATTACATTTGCATGTAAGCATTTATTCAAACATTTTACATGCAAACTAATATAGAAAACTATTTGCATACAAGTAAGAATATATCAACTACAGAAATACTATTACACATCAATACTATCCCCAAACACAAACAACATACACATTGGGGCATTTTATCAAATAGTATGTATGCAATTAATCATTGAACCATTTAAGCATTTCATCAAACACTTTTCATGCAAACTAATAAAGTGAATAATTCAATGCATACATCCTAAACTGTAGTAGTACAAGTTATGGAAACTGAACCATATGATCAGTGAAATTATTCCTGACTATTGTTCAGGTTTCAGTTTATGAGATTTGATAGATGAAAAGTTATAACAAAATACCAACACAATCATATTTGGTGCACAATTCTAGGAGTATCCAGAAAGCTTGATTTACACTAGTCATATCTCCTAAAATATAGCGAATAAATGTCTGAAATTATACCACAATATAAGTGGGATTTCCTCTCATTATGGAAAACCTTTTAGCTCTCGAGAGTTCCCAGAATAAACATTATAACAAATATGTGAGCGTGACCTATTTGAGACCTGATTTTAGGAGCATTTAGAAGGATCGACTCCCTCTGCTCATATCTCCTAAAATATTGCAACCCAATATTGAAATTTCTACCACATAATCATTGGTATTTCCCCTCAACGTGGAAAATTTTCAGCTTCTGAAAGCCCACAGAAGAAAAGTTATTGCAAAAATTCCAACGTGACCTTTTCAAACGTGCATTCAGGAAGGTCATATTCCTTAGATCATAATTCCTAAAGTATTGTGAACCTTTATCTGAAATTTTTACCACATCATCAGTGGGATTTTCCTTAAATATGGACAAATTTTCAATTTCTAATATGCCACAGAAGAAAAGTTATAACAGATATGACAAAAATTTCTAAAATTTAACCTTTGTTCTTCATTTCACCTATGATAGAGCCCATCCAGTCCCAAGTGTTTGAACCATTCTCTGATACCACTCTATAACAACCCCGGAGGTAAATGTGCATAAAAAAAAACATAATAGGAACAAAAATACAATAAACATATCAGCCATCAAAATACATATATACATCAGTACATTTGCACATGAAAAATCAAGGGAATGAATTTTTTTTCATTAATAAATGCAATGAACCAACCGGAGATGGGACTACCACGTTCCACCCGACCATAGATTGGCTGAGCCAAGTCTCTCTTCAGCCAATCACCCCCATGCCATATTCCAAGCATGAATGTGGGATCTCATAGAACACATCAATCAAAACTCATCCAGGGCTTCCAGAGGCCACCCACCTCAACCCATCACACAGTGATTCCACCTCATGGTCAGACATCACCAAAAACCATCATTGGATTGGTCTCCATCTAAGCCTTCCAGGGCTTCCAGAGCATTTGTCCAACCAAGGCTTCCAGAACTAGTAACTCAACCCACAACTTATACAGGGCTTCCAAAGCATTTGTCCAATCAAGGCTTCCAGGACTAGTAACTCAACCCGCCAAAGGCTTCTAGAGCGTTTGTCCAACCAGGGCTTCTAGGACTAGTAACTCAACCCAAGTTGTTACAGGGCTTCCAGGACTAGTAACTCAACCCAAGCTATGGAAAAATCAGAACCAACCAAAACAAAGTAATGAAAGTAAACCCATAATCACCATGGCTATCTAGGAAATTGCAAGGCTAGGCAATCCACTATCAATCCCAACCATCCTCTATGCCAATGATAGATCATAACCAAGAAACCACATGCATGTTCCATACATGCCAAAACTAGTGAAGAAATCATACATGCAACTCGGTATCTACAAGAAAATATGATGTAGATGTTGATGTTGATGCCTTCTTGCACTTTCTTGCTCTTCCTTAGCCTTCTTGCTCCAAGAATCCAAGTATGCCACACACTCCAAGAGTGCTCCAAGAAAACTCTAAGTAACCAAGAGTATGAGAGAGAGAGAGAATAATGGGAGAGCTCCAAAACTGAACTCACCAAGTCTTACCCATTGATCCTCATAAGCCATTTTATTAATGAGGCCTCTATTTTCTTCATTTTCCTTCAATTTCCTCCTCACATGGAAAATGTGACCTTTCACCTTCCTTTTCTCCTAATTTCCATTATTTTCATAAATAAATGTGCCAAAATACCTTTTTGCCTCTTTAATTCCCTAACCATTACCTTTGCCAATTTCCTTAGCCATAAACAACCAAATGAACACCCCCTAGGATGTCCTACCCATCATTCAGCTTGGAATACGTGTCCTACCATCCGTGGTATTGATATAGTTTTACATGGATTTTTCAATATTGTTGTTACAATATTGATATCCTTAAAATAATACTATGATTAGATTGGATTTAAAAAACTTATTGTAGTTGTTTAAACAATTGGACTATTTTCTTTATAAGAAAGAAGAACAATTTCATTGTAGGATAGTGTTATTGTATATGAGGAATGATGTTCAAGAGATAAAAGACTAAATGGTCTTATTGAATTCCCTCTATATGATTCCTATATAGATTGTAATTACATGGTCCAATTGAATTCTCTCCATATGATTCATATATATAGAGTGTAAGTGGTATTATTAATTCTCCTCCGTAACATTTTTATATAAATTGTCATATTTGAGAATCAATGCCATGGTAGAGAATATCCATGGTAAATCGTGTCAAAATAATGGAGAAAACTAGAATATTTTCCTACTATTAGAACTTGTTATGTTTTTGTTTAGACTAACTACCTAATTAGTACTTGTTAGTTTCCAAATCCTATATTTTAGGAATTTGGTCAACTAAGTTGTAATATTATATATTTATGTGATAGTTGGCTTGATGAATGCAAGTGTGAGTGGTGCACTCCCCTACGTGACCAATTATCTCACTAGTGAGCTACAACTCTTCTTCCAATAATTTGTCTTCCATATTTTCCAAGTTGGTATAAAAGTTGAGGGTGCCAGAATAAAGGGCGTGATTGTTGTGCTACATGAGGCCGAAGTTGAGTTTGTGAAAGAGCCATGTTTGGTGTCACTACAGGTCGTGTTTGGTGTCATTATTGTGGGCCATGCTTTTTGTAGTGAGTAATTGCACAATTTGTGCAGGATGAATCCTGGATTAAAATGCTCAAACCTATTGTTGACTTGAGGGGTATGACCCAGGTTCATCGTTAATTAGCCAAACAAATCCCTACACTACTGGCTCTTTTGGCATCAACCCGTAGAGTGTGGACCAAAGTCTCACCCAAAGTAGTATGGGGGATGCTGGAACCAAGTTTCCGCACCCTTGAGATGGTTGTGATGTCATTTTATCTCTTCTATCCCTGCCTTCGTGCAGGTGATCTTGCTCTAGGGCTTGTAAGACAAACCCTTTGTTCCAGATTTCAATACCTTCATGAAAGTACATGATCGACCTTCGCGCAACTTTAATCTGTGGCTTAGGTACTTTCGCGCTGCTATAAGCAGCGTGTCATGTAGATTCCTCTATTATCCTAAGTGATTCACTTAGCTTGTCAAATACTTAATGTTATCACCACGTAAACAGATGTTCTTACTTGCGTTCACTTGACCAACACATTTACATACATTCATGCATCATATAAGCATTATAAGTGAAATTCATACCCGACATAAGAAGATGCATAAACAAGAAATAAAGACGCATAAATTGTAGAATACTTCTCTTTATTGATAATTCCGAATAGCTACAGACTCGACCCACCCTGTGCACTCAGCTGAAGGGGTCCGCGCACTTATCTGCAGACTTCTACCCTAGGCGTCTGCGCACTCAGCTGATAAGCCTCAACCTATGCTACGACCCAACTTAGACTTCTACCTCAAAGCCATCTCTCATACATCATATCTTTATGTGTCTATCTTCTATTCCTTTTTTCAAACTACTTAGATCTTAGCTCTATTTGTACAATCCCATGGTCTGCAGACCATGGGTAGATATTTTACAACCGACATTACATTTCCAAAATAAGGGCGGACAACCCTATGACTCTTTAACACCCATGCACTCTACAATCACAAAATGCGGGGTATTTACACTTGGATTACACAATTTGACCAAAATATGGGCTTTTAGCTCCAAAACTACCGTTGGGGGATCCCGCGTCCAACAGGCTCCCAACACAAACATCGTGACTCGCCGTCGAGTCACTTTGTAGGTGTGGACATCTTAGCGCGGAGACCTCGCAGCTCTTTTTGGATGACCGCAACCTCCGCAACGCACTGAGCGACCGCTTGCTGGATTTTTCCCACTCTCTGCTCGGTGACTGCAATTGAACTGCCACCCTAAATCTTCTGCTGAGTTCCCTGCAGTGCCGCAAGCTTTCCTTCCATGGAAGTTGTGATTGTATATGCCTTGTCTATCCATGGTTGTAGGTGCTCTTTTAGGACCGTTTCTTTGTGCCAAGCGACATCCACTTGTTCCTTAAGCGCCTTTGCCTCTTTCATCCGTGCGAGCCTCTGTGTAAGGGAGACCGTCTGCGCGGTCCCTTTTACCTCATCATATCTTTGTTGTAGCTCGTGCGCCTCTGTCTCCAGGCACTCTACATTCGGTTCCACCTGTAAGGTGGTCAAGACCTCGAATGACTGTTCAAAAAGTCGCGTGTAGTATGCTACTGCACTGTCGACCGCCACTATTGTTGTTGTAACAGTGGTGGCACGTTGTTCCCTAACTTCCGGAGGAGTTGAATGCTGAGCCTTGAACTAAAATTCTATAATTTGCAAGTTCACCTCTAGGTGAATCTTGGCCATCTCTGTTCGAGCGTCGCGCATCCCTGTGGCCAACTTGTGGACGCATGCCTCAATTGGTTCTTCTGCCTGAATGTCTAACTCCAGGACCATTTGAGAGGCTTCCTCCACTACCTGCATGATTTGCTTATTTTGTTAAACTTCCTCATTGTGATGCAGGCCCAACTACTCGATATTGATGAGTTGCTTACTCATCACCTGCAGAGCGTGACTCTCCTGGGCCCTAAGTTCCACGATTGCTCCATCCTGCAAGAGGTGGTGGGTCTCCCAAGGGAGGGAAGCCATATTCAATCCCACCCCTTTCAGGCTGTTGACCGGGGGCTTGTCGGCTTCATTTTCTGTAGTAAGTGCCCCATCTGGTGGAAGTATTGCATTGGTCACCCTTGTGCGCAACATCTCTGCGACAGCTGAAGTGCCGATCACGAGGCTGGTGGAGACTGTGCCAGCTTGTGGTGTGTGAGCCTCCAACTCTTGTAGCTCTGTCCGGAGATCCCCTAATACCAATTTTTGCTTCTCTTTAAACTGTTGGAGGGCCTTCATGGTGACATCCCTCACCATTTCTCCAATATTGTGCAAATCCCCCTAAGTGAGGGTGATTAGGTCCAAGGATGTCTTTGAAGCCTTGGTTTTCTTTCGTGACACTACCTTCTATTGCAGTCGCTAACGCTTGAGTTGGGTGGACGTCGTTTGCGGGTTTGCGCCACCTTGTTCTATCGGCTCCTCTGTTTCTGCCTCATCCCTAGGTGAAGGTGACTTCCATACTTCGCACTCTTATCCTCCTATCTCCTACTGTGCTGCCAATTTCGTGGCGTCGTGCGTTGTGTGGATCTTAGCCTCCGCTTCTGCTTTTCTGCGCTTCTTAACTAGCTGTTCCATTATGAGCTTTGTTTCTTCCTTCTAACACTTCATGGTGGACTTGTCCATTTCCATTACAGAGCTTGTTGTAGCGCGCCACTCTGGCAACCAAGACTCGAGGATTGCAAAGATAACATCATCTGTTGACATTAACCATATTAGATTCATAACAAACAAACGAGATTGGAATACCTTTGTCCGCAAGCCATTTCTGAAATTTGGTGCATTCCTTCTTCATGTGTCCCTTCTTTTTACAGAAGAAACTCTTGGAATCCTTCTTGATATCGGCTTGGGGAGGTACTTTACCTTTCGCTTTCCAATTGGCTTGAGATTTTCCCTTTCCACGCATTGCCAGCATTGCACTTTCTCCTAGTTCCGTCACCAGTCTCCCTTCCTCTTGAACACACATGGTCATGAGTTCATTAATTGACCATTTATCCTTATGCGTTGTATGGGATTTTGAAGGGTCCGCATTGGTGCGGAAGGGTGTTCAAGATGTAGTGCACCAGGAGGAACTCCGATATTTCAACCTCGAGTTTCTTCAATTGAGCCACAGTGTCCCTCATTTGCATGATATTCTCGCGTACACCTTTCACACTAGTGAGCCTTAGGGATGAGAACTTCATGATTAGGGTGCTTGTTAGTGCCTTGTCTGAAGTGACGAATTGATCATAAATGGCTTTCAGCAAGTCTCGGACCTTTTCATGCTGATCAACGAAACCACGAATACTAGCTGAAATTTTAGTCTTAATGAACATCGTGCTTAGGCAATTAGATCGCTCCCATAATTCATAAAGCGTGATGTCCACTGCATTGCTGGTATTAGTGAGTGTCGGTGATTCATCTTTCCTAATAGCATAGTCTATTTCCATCCACCCCAAATGAATGAAAACTCTCTCCTTCCAGAACTTATAGCTATCTCCCTTAATTTCAGGGATATCACAACGAATTTCAGAGAAATTTGCAGGTTGTACAACTGCATAGAATTAAAGATCACATGCTTATGTTAAATTTGAGGCCTAAATAAAATTTCATGCTTTACCAATGTAAATCATGCTTAAAATTGAATCTAATGACATAAAAATTGTCTGTGGACTAAATTTTCAATTCAAGCAGATTCAACTATTCTTTATGATAGAATTTATCAAATTATTCACTTAATTCATAATTCTAAGGGGTATATTATGATTATAATTTGATATAAATTATATCTTAGATTTGGACTTTATGATAAAACTATTAATTCATAATTACTGTGGGTAAGTTATGAATAATTTAATAATAAAAATTCATGTGGGATAAAATTTATTATATTTAGTATAATTAATTACAATTAATATCTAAATATTCTTTATGTGATCCTAATCAATCATAATATATAATATTATTTAATTAGAGATGTTGTGGCTATTCTCTAATCAATTAAAAATTATATAGATTACTCAAACATTATTTATTATAAATTGTATAAACAAAACTATACATAGTACTTCACATTGCATGCTATGTGAAATGGCGTATACACAGTTTAATATGAAGCAATTAAAAAAAAATGGAAAGCGGAAACACTCACTGCACTGACGAAGCACTTAAAATTAATTTATAAGATTATAAACAAATCTTAACCAGAGTCAAAAAACAATGTTTTGTGAAAGGAATAAGTCAAAATGACATCTTAAATAAACTCCATATTCTTGTTTCTTGCAAAAAAACAAAACAAAAAAAACTTCGGCTCAAAGTAAAGTGTAAAGGTAAGCATGAATATAACTAGAACTGTAAGTGACAGAGTACAAGTAAAAAAACTGCCATAAATATCAACACTACTGTAAACAACGGCAATAATTCCTTGCAAAATAAAATAAAATTAAAGCACTGCTTCATGCAAATTAATTATGAGCACAGTTATAAATTTGCACAGCAATTACACCAAGGCAGAGATAAACCTGGCTCTACTACCAAATGAAACCAAAAACAAAAACAATTCTTTAATATGGAATAAAATACTTAAAAGAATTGAAAACTTTAATACCCAAGAAAAATACCTCCAGCAATTGATGCTACTCACAATCTGTCACTGTTTCTCCCTCTACTATTTATAATCCGAACTCCAAACTTATTTGATGTTGCCCACGCAGAGAATCAAACAGCAAAAATTGGGTCTCATGTCCAAACAGCACATGCTACAATAGTCGAACCCCACTGTACCTCCACGCAGAGACCAAGCATATCCAAAATGGAAATGGTAGGAAGGAACGGTTGGTGAACTAGGCATATGCCACAAACCAACATAAGAATAAATTCTGTGAATAGTGTTTACATGATTAAAACATTGATCTTTACCGTATCAAAAAAGGAGAAAATCGATTTAACACTAGCGCTCTCCTTAATAACTCAAAATACTCTCATCCATATGGCACTTCCAAGCTCTATTCACTCTAACTTGATGGTGTAAAAAAAATTGAAGGGGATTGAGTTAGTGAGCTTGGGGACCAAACAGAAGTATATATAGCCAAGATTCCATCAAGCTTCAGTTGGCTATGTGTCAAGTGTTCCACAGATCATGGTAGAGAATTGTAGAGGGAGTAATGGACCGCTTTAGAAGCTCCCAACAAGAAATTAATTTAACTGCAGTTGATTTCCATAATTTAAGGAAATGTTTGCAGTTGGTTTCCAGAAATTACTGTAGTTGGTTTCCAGAAAGCCATTGAGAGAGGGAGCTTAAAAAAAAAGACCTTTCAAGGCCTTTTCAATGAGTTGCAACAAGTCGGCCTACATGAAAGATCCAGTCAGCCTCATGGAGGCAATTCGTACCCCTAGAAGTCTATATATTAGAGGCATTCGACCTCATTTGAAGCACACATCCAAGGGATACAAAGAAGCCAGAATAAAAGTTTGATATTAAAGAGGAGGAAGTCCTAAGGAAGGAAAAGTTCAAGAAGAAAGTCAGAGTCGAAGTTTCTGGGTCTCTCTCTCTCTCTCTCTCTTAAGTACAACGAAATTCTAAAGTTGCTAGGTAAAAGTTATTGGAGGTTGAAGTTGCTGGAAAGTTGTTGGAGGGTGAATTTGTTGGAAAATTCTTGGAGGTCAAATGTGCTGAAAAGTTGTTGGAGGTCGAATTTGTTGGAAAATTGTTGGAGGTCAAATTCGCTGGAAAGTTGTTGGAGGACGAAGTTGCTGGAGGAAGAAGTTGTTGAAAAGTTGTTGGAGGTCGAAGTTGCGGGAAATTTGTTGGGGTTCGACGTTGCTGGAAAAGTTGCTAGGGTCGAAGTCGCTGGAAAAGTTGTTGGGGGCAAAGTTGTTTGGGTTGAAGTTTTTGCTGGAAGGTCAAAGTTTATTGTTGTAAGTTGTGTAAGGAAAGTTCATCAAGAAGGAAGGTTGACTTGGCCTTGGAGGGGTCTTTGTCAAGGGCCTTAGGTCTTGGAATTCGTCATTTGAAGATTTTATAAGAAGAGAATAATTCTTTTTGGTTTTCCTCTCAAGATGACAGGTCTTGGCCCTAGCTAGCAACCTACATTTTGTTTCTTCTTGTCTCTTTAATCTTCATTGTTTGATAGTTGTTTGATGATAAAAAACATGTTAGGTCCCTATACTACTAGGGTAACCCCTTATTGTTATTAGTACAACCCCCTTATTATATTGGTGTGTCCATGTAGTCCCCATATTGTTATTATTGTGCCCCATAGAAGCCCACTATTGTTATTATTGTGCCCCTACATTATTATTGTTATGTCGGCTCTGATTATATTATGAACCCTTAGACTCATATATATATATAAAGGAGGTCTTGTCATTTGTATCATCGAAGAATTGTTCATTTTTGTAATGTAAAGGAGGTTGACCCCTCAAAGAGGCTTATTTCTAAGGTGTTCATCTATCTTTTCTATCTTTTTGTGAGCTGGTTCCATAACATTTGGTATCAGATCTTTGGGTTATAGGGTTTCGCTGCTCCAAACAAGTCATCGTGGCATTTGTGCTATAACTTTTTTTATGTGATGTTTCAGAAGCTAAAAAAAAACCCATTTGGGTTGAAATCGTTCTGAACCTCAATTCCGAATTTCAAAGATTTTCACATGATATTTGTGGAGATATTATCTGAGGAAGTTAGCATTTTTGCAAACTCTGAACCAAACAGGTGACCTGGGAAAAATCGTCATAACTTTTGTTTTGAGCATCAGATTGAAATTTCGTAAGAAGGTACAAAAAGCGGATGGACTATAGTTTCTTATGTATATTTTTTAGATCCTGAGGTCAAAACAGTGACACGTGGCACTTCATACAAGTTCACTCTTCTGAAAAGGTATATAATCAGGTCAGCTTGGGAGACTGTGCATAACTCTTTCTTGGAGAATCTAAATTCGATCAGACTAGTGGCATTGAAAAGAGGACACAGAGGGCTACTGCAGGTCACAATTTCAGAAATGGAAGATTCGAAATTACAGAGATACACTAGATGCCATATTGAGCTCCTACAAAGTGAAAAAAGGTGTGTAGATTTTTTTAAAATTTTTGCATAAGCTTGGTTTGAAAAATTAGATTGAAGAAATTCAAAGGGCATAGTGAAGAACTACTATCAATAATTGATGCCCGAAAGAAAGAAAATGGAAACACCTAGTAAGCAACCTGAAAGCTCTAGCATGACTCATGAAGAAGAGGAAGAAATGCAACATGGTATATCAAAACTATGAGACCAAGTGCAACAAATGTCACTCGCACAAAAAGTAACAGAATCTAATATGGATGGTTTAAAGAAAGATGTAGAAGCTAAGATGAATGGTTTACAGAAAGGCATGGAAGCTAAGATGGATGGTTTAAAGAAAGGCGTAGAAGCTAAGATGAATGATGTGGAAGCATTGTTTTGTGATATTTCTATTATCCAACCAGATTGGATAAATGAAGGAAGGGATGAATGGAAGAAGGACAAAGAAGTGTGGCCACTCATTCAAAAGTTACAGAAGATCAGAGTTCAAACAATATTGCCAAAACTTGACGAGGAAGGAAAAATCATATTGGAGCGTGGAGCAGTCACAGAAACAAGAACTCGACAACTACGAAATCAATCGATTTCAGAGTATCTCATCAAGTGGAAGAACTTACCTGCTGAAGATTCCACGGGAGGACAAGAATTTTATACAGAAGCATCAAGAACTACTCAAGCGTTGAGGACAACACTTTTTGAAGGAGAGGGGCATGTTAGGTCCCTATACTACTAGGGTAACCCCTTATTGTTATTAGTACAACCCCCTTATTATATCGGTGTGTCCATTTAGTCCCCATATTGTTATTATTGTGCCCCATAGAAGCCCACTATTGTTATTATTGTGCCCTTACATTATTATTGTTATGTCGGCTCTGAT
>APFE030915886.1:14320-35093 GCA_000404065.3 Pinus taeda
GATTTTAACTCCCAAGAGTAATTTAGGTGGACATCCTCTCATTTTAGGAAGACCTTGGCTAGCCACAGCTGATGCTTTCATAAGTTGTAGGTCTGGGGATATGTACATTTCTGATGGTAATTCGACAAAGAAGTTCAATCTATATCCTACAGCAAAAGCAATTACAGAAATAGGATATAATGAGTGGGTTGATGATGAAGATACTATACAACTTGTCTTTACCATTTCTGAGATTAGTGAAGATAGTCAAATTCTGAACACATTAGAAAATTTTGAACCATCTTCAGAATATGACTCCACACAATTTCAGTTGGATTTTGACATAGAGTGTCTATCATCTAGACAAATGTCTCTTTTCTCTATGGAAGAGTTTGGTAGTTCTTCCATTGAGATCTTTCCAGGAAAAACATTAAATATCAACAGAAACTTGGAAAAATCACAACAGGAGGAGCTAACCAAAATCTTGCAAAGACATTCTACTGCATTTGCATGGGAGTATACCGATATGAAAGGTATTGATCCTAAGACTTGCATTCATCACATCTACATTGAGGAAAACAGTAGACCAATCAGACAACCTCAAAGAAGGATGAATTCAAACCTTAGGGAGATAGTGAAAGAAGAGCTCCAAAAGTTACTTAATGTAAACTTCATTTATCTAATTTCAGATAGCCGATGGGTTTCTCCTTTGGTTATAGTACCTAAAAAGAATGGTAAATGGAGGGTTTGCATTGATTACAGGGAATTAAACAAAGCAACTTTGAAGGATCACTTTCCTTTACCCTTTATTGATCAGGTATTATATACTTTAGCAGGCAAAAAATATTTCTCATTTTTGGATGGTTTTAGTCGTTACAATCAGATTCAGGTAGCACCTGAAGATCAGGACAAGACCACATTTACCTGTCCATGGGGAACCTTTGCTTACCAAGTACTTCCTTTTGGATTATGTAATGCACCCCCAACATTTCAAAGGGCGGTACTAGGAATCTTTTCTGATCTAATTCATGATTGTGTGGAGGTTTATATGGATGATTTTACAATTTGTGGTGATTCATTTGAAGAGGCATTAGAGAATTTGGAAAAGGTCCTTATAAGATGTAAGGAGACAAACCTTTCATTAAGTCATGAGAAATGCTTTATGATGTTTATTGAAGGGATTGTTTTAGGACATCATATTTCAGGGGATGGGATTAAAGTTGATAAATCAAAAGTTGAAGTCATCTCCAAGTTGCCTATTCCAAATTGTCAAAAAGATGTTAGAAGTTTTCTTGGATTTACTGGGTATTACAGAAGATTTATTGAAAACTTCACCAAAATAGAATCTCCACTCTTTAAATTACTTACAAAAGACTGTGAATTCAAATGGGATCCTAATTGTCAATCTTGATTTGAAGCTTTGAAAACAAGAATATCTGAAGCACCCATTTTGAGAGGGCCAAATTGGAAACTTCCTTTCCATATTTCTACAGATGCTTCATATACAGCTCTACGAGTTGTGTTGGGTCAAAAGGATTTAGTTCCTTATGCCATTTACTACACCAGTAAAAATTTGACTCCCACTGAGTTAAATTATATTGTGACTGAGAAAGAGTTCTTAGCTATTGTTCATGCAATCAACAAGTTTAGACATTATATAACAGGCTACAAAACATTTGTCCATACTGATCATTTTGCCATTAGATATCTCATGAACAAACCTGTTACTAATGGCAGAGTTACAAGATGGCTTTTACTTTTACAAGAATTCAATATTACTGTGTTGGATAGACCAGGGAAACAAAATACAGTAGCTGATTTCTTGTCTAGAATCCAAAATACTAACGAAGATTCTCCTATAGAGGATAAGTTTCCAGATGAATATTTGTTTGCAGTAACTACTAAGACTCCTTGGTATGCAGATATTGCTAACTATTTGGTTACAGGGAAGCTACCTCCACACTTATTTCCTAATGAGAAAAGGAAAATTATTCAGGAGAGTTCAAATTATTCATGGATTTCTAATGAATTGTTTAAAACAGGGCTAGATTGTGTGATTAGAAGATGTGTTCGGGAAGATGAAATACCTGACATCCTCAAGGCATGTCATGATGAAACATGTGGTGGACACTTTGCTGATAAGAGGACGGCCTATAAAATCCTTTCTTTAGGATATTATTGGCCTTCTCTATTCAAAGATGCAAAACAATATGTCAGAAGGTGTGACAGCTGCCAGAGAGTTGGGAGACCGACTCTTTCAAATGAAATTCCATTACAGCCACAGGTACTCATCGAACCCTTTGAAAAATGGGCTTTAGATTTCATTGGACCAATTAATCCACCATCTACACAAAAGAAATATATATTGGTTTGCACTGATTATGTCACTAAATGGGTAGAAGCCAAGGCATTGCCTTCTGCCACTGAAAATTCAATTGTTCAATTTCTTTTTGAGGATATTTTTACTCATTTTGGTGTCCCAAGAGAGATTGTGACAGATCAGAGAAGTCAATTTACATCTAAGTTGATGGAGAAGCTGATGGAAAAATACAAAATCAAGCACAAAAAATCTACTCCTTACCATCCTGAAGCAAATGGCCAAGTGGAATCTACAAACAAAGTTCTTGAGAGCATCATCACCAAAACTGTTCATCTCCATAGAAGAGATTGGGCAGAAAGGCTTCCTGAAGCCTTATGGGCCTACATAATTACATGGAGGAACACAAAAGGACATTCTCCCTATGAACTTGCTTATGGGAAAGAAGTCCTGCTCCCCATTGAGTTTCAAATCAAGACCTTCAAGATGGCAGTCCAGTTGGGGATTAATCTATCAGAAGCCCAAAAGCACAGAATGGAGCAGGTGAATGAGCTAGATGAGATTAGACAAGATGCAATTCTAAGAACTGATCTAGTTCAACATCAAAGAGCTAAGTGGCATGACATATATATTAAAGAGAGAAAGTTTCAAGAGTGAGATTGGGCTTTACTGTTTGATTCCAAGTTTAAACACTTCAAAGGAAAATTTCAGACTCATTGGCTTGGGCCATATGAGATTGATAGAGTCTTTAACAATGGAGCAGTAAGAATCAAGACCATTGATGAATTTCAGACTCCTCTTATTGTGAATTGCCATCGATTGAAAATTTATCATAAGTCACTTTCCAAAGAAGAGTTTGTCAAAATATTCCAAGAGAATTCTGCAATAAGGTTGGTGGAGAAGAATCCTTCTCCCCCATCAACCTAATCTTTGTTTCTTGTAGTTTTTGAAAAAAAAAAAAAGAAAGAGGAAAGAAAAAAATGTGTATAAGCCTGAAAACCAATCATGTATTTGCAGTCTCATACAGAAAATATAGAGTGAAAATCAGGGACACCTGACACTATATTTTCCAAAAAAAAAATATCCTCTCCTTTTCTTTCCATGTTCACTTCATCTCACTCACCCATTTCATTCCACCTCCATCTCATTCTCATCACCATTTCACTTTATTCCACTCCATTTTCACTCCATTCTCATTCCATTCTATTAAATCAATAAAACTCCCCCTTCAGGATTATTTTCATTCAATTGGTTTTCCTCTAAGCTATATTTGTACAGTTCAGGGGGTGTTGTCTCAGTTTCTACAGCTGGGAACTGTTTCCGCAGCCAGAACTAGTTTCCGTAGCTAGAAACGATTTCCGCAGCTAGCCTCACTCTGTTTTGAAAATACAATCAACTGTTAGTGCCAAAATCATGAAATGTAGGTGTACTTGAGCTAAAGACATGGGACATCTCCAAGATATCAAAGAAGAGCAACTGGTTAGAAACCTTGAGCAAAGATTGACAAATTTTCCGAAGGTATGATAAAAAATCACTATCAAATAACACTTCAAGTCATAACTACGTATAGTATTAAACCATAACCAGTTCTCCTATGTGCAATGATTTAATATATTAGCCCACTATCATTCTTATCCTGCAATATCACTCCACAAACCTCGCATTCATTTCCCTAACGGTCCTATGATTACTCCGAGTTCAAACTCAAGAATGACTGCACTTCCATTTATTACCCGTACTCTTAAGACGTGACCTATTGTGTTATGGCTCTTCCCAGCCATAATTTCCACAGCTATCTGTTGAGACGTGTAAAATCTCATACACAGTCATCCAAATCGAGAGAATCCTACCGTTACTCCACTCGCTTATCACTCCACTTATACCATACTCCTCGCATACACTCATATTTCATTTTATGAACTCGGTCACCACTGCTCACCCACTGTTCCTCTTGTGATTCGAGCATTTCTCTATTTCCGACTGCAGTCACTACAGTTTGCTCTACACTTTTATTGCAGCCACTACAGTCATCCTAAACCCCGATTGCAGTCACTACAGTTTATCCTAAAAACCCTGTAACAGAGCTATTTTTCCTTAACCCTCACACGCAGAAGAACCCTCAGTGGATTTAAAACAGAGGATGGGAAAATTGCTAAGAGCCGAGCCAGAAGGACCGAAATACTTGGAGGGTTATCCCCAAGTTAAGGAATTTTTGAAGAAAGTCAAATGGCTCTGATTTATCAAGAAATTTAAAGGGTATAACAAGGAGGTGACGAAAACGTTTGCAAGATCCTTTAATGGACAAATAGTGGAGGTTGGAGACTTCAAATTTACAGTGACCGAGGCCACAATAGCAGCTGCCATGGGCCTACCTCAAGAAGGATAAAGGTGGTTTAAAAATAGAAGCGTGGACGATCAAATTTGGAAAACCATGCTACAAAACCAAGGTATCGATACCACTGTATTTACAAGAGGCATCCCTATGCATGTATTAAAAGAGGAATGGTCTAGTCTACTGTTAGTCATCCATAAATTTATCACATGTGAAGGTCATTTTGGCTCTATGTACATGTATCATGTCAAGCTGATGATGAATTTCATAGATGGTCACACTCTTAATTTGCCTCATTTTCTGCTAGCAAGTTTGAAAAAGATGAGTGTTACGGTTCAAAAACATGTAGGTAATATTGAACCTCATCTTTACCATCATGGGCTCATTTAAGTGAAGAGGCACTTGAGAAATCTCCAGATCAGCCAAGCCTTGAATCAAGTCCTCCACGTGAGGAAAGCCCTTTTCGGTTGGAAAGAGAGAGCAGTCCTCCTCCACCAGATTTTGAGTTTAGATAGAGAAAGAGACCTGAGGCAGATCCTAATCAGCAAGAGGTATATAATTACCTAGAATCCTTAGAACAATCAACTACAGGACCTAGTACCTCTCTGCCACTTGATGCACAAGTTCAGTGTTTGAAACAGGAAGTATTTGAGCTAGAAGTCCTAAATAGACATATCATACAAGAAAATGAAGCACTTAAAGAGCAGGGTAAGGTAGACAAGATTGTCCATGATAATACTATGCTTCATTTAGGACTGTTGTAGAAGAAAAACAGAGGACTGAAGAAGAGATGCAAAAAGTTAAGCAGAGCATTGATTCACCTCAAGTTCAAATGTCTAGTTAGAAAGCCAAGGATGATGATGATGATGGCATCAAAGAAGAAGAAAAGAGGACTAGACGTCCTTGCAGAAGCCTTAGAGCATGTGGATTAGAGGGAAATAACTCAATTTTGGTTGCATGAGGACATGCAACACCTTCACAGTGGGGGTATGTTGAGCCTCAAACCTGCACCTTCCTATACACCCTCTTAGCCTTCTTTCTCCACTCACTTCATTCACCCAGTTGTTAAATCATTGCATTATAGTCTAAAAAGGACTTTTTATATGGTTTTCTGACTATACTTATGACTGTTGTCTGGTTTAGTTTTCTTGTTCATGCAGCTGCGGAAACTTGTCAGTTTTCGCAGCCAGCACAGGTTTCTGTAGCTAGCACAGGATTCTGCAGCTATTTTGTTAAAAGTTGTGCTACAGGTGTCCTATGAAGAAATGAGCTACATGGGCAAGCTCCAAGTGGCGGATACATGGAACGTGTCCCTTAAAATCAGCCAAAGCATCCATGAAAGGCCACGGTCAATGAAGGTCAAAGACGAGGACAACCAAAGAGTCCAGTGGTGGCAAGTCACTGTTTTGACCACATGAACGTTACGTGGCACAGTCCTCAGCTCACAAAGGCACCAACACACTCGGAGATCATTCCCGAGACCTGAATCTAACAGCCAACCACTCCGAAGATTTAAGAAACATGATGACAGTTACACTAGATCTCGGCTGAAGGGATCTATGTGTCTTTAGCAACGTAGTTAATAGCGTAGAAGTTGTTAATTAGCTGTAGCATTTTGGCATTAGAAATAACGCGTCGATGGACGCTGTAAAGGAGCTTTTTGATATGTAGGTGAATTCTGAACTGTTTATGTGAATTCCGAACTGCTGCTATCACCCTACTGTTTTTTATATGTTGTTGTTTTAATACATGAGAAGACTTTTCTGAGTTCATCCGTGTGATTATTGGTTGATTGGCTGAAGTGGTAGAGGGCCCCTGCACGCTGAAGCCTTGTAAAGTTTTCATTTAGTTTTATTATGTTTTTGTTTTTATCATTAGCTTGTACATACTATACAGTTTGATGTTTCTGTTGTTTATATTTTCACCTTTGTTTTCTTAGAGCTGTAAACTAATCAGTGCTTTTCTGCAGGTTTTTTTAGGTAGCCTGGGCAATTTTTCATCTTTTTGATAACTATTGGCATATGAGATCATCTTGTCCTTCCTGCTAACTTTCATTTTCTGAAGTTTAAATTCAGCATTGTCCTTTTCAAGTTGTGATTTGCTTATTTATTTTTCTGCTATTTAGATATCATACTGCTCACCAATTTATGGTTTCTTTCTATGGTCAAGTGACTCTATCAGCAAGAAATCTGAATATTACTAACTCTAGTGTGATTTAGTTGTCATATTGCTTACTCATGGTTGCTTTCCACAAGGTAGTTTGAGCTGAATGGTAAAGGACTAGAAGAGTTCAAGTAGTGTGACTAGTTTCTTTTATGCAATTTAATTTCTTGTCATTTAGATATCATATTGCTTAACTTGTTCATGATTACTTCCCCAAGGTAGATTGAGCTGAAGGGTAAAGGATTTGAAGAGTTCAAGTAGTGTGATTAGTTTCTTTTATGCAATTTACTTTCTTGCCATTTAGATATCATATCGATTGACTTGTTCACGATTACTTCCTACAAGGTAGATTGAGCCGAAGGGTAAAGGATGTGAAGATTTTAAGTAGTGTGAATTGGTTGCTTTGCTTTAAGTTTGAGTTGTTTTTAGTTTTTACTTTCTTTTCATTTCGCCAGCAAGGATACTGTGCCATTGTCATTAGTTCACTATTTGATGCAATTATTTCCTCTTAAGAATTGATTTCATTTTAGTTATTTTAAAGCTTTCTTTTGAGCACTTTCAAGTTTAGAAACCATCACCGTCTACACTCCATACTTCACTTTCATCCCCGCCATCACACATTAGTGAAAAATAAATCCAAAGTCAAACTAAAAGGCTCAAAATGAAAAAAGACTAAGGAAATGGTTATCTAGCACATATAGTACACTTCACTTCATCAGTTTACGAACCCTGGGTTGACATTTTAAATAGTAATTTAGATAACACTAAATTGACCAAACAATTTCCCCACCCTTCCTTATCATTCTCAACTAGTACACATTAAATCAAATTTGGCATCAGGCAAAATAACAAATGGAAGTCCATATATCTAAAAAAGGATACCTATATGGTGGGGATGAGAAATGAATAGATGGATTGGTTGATCAAATTTAAAGTTGATAAGGTAGTGGGAGTAAGAAAAGTTTGATTCCAATTTATAAACTATTCTATAAGTCTTTTCTAACAACACCCTATTCAAAGAATTTCATTCAACAATCCATGCCTACAAAAAAATGAAGATCATTGTGAAGTCCTTTTAGAAACCAAATCAATTAGTCCAATTTTTCTAATTCCGGATCAAAATATGTTGAGCCAACTTCATTCCCAGAGATCCAAGTTTTCATTAGAAGTGGAGTTCACTGTCGGTGTTGTAGCCCACTATAACCAGCTAGAGTCCAATGTGCTTTTGCAAGTGTTTAACAATAAAAAAAAAATTGGGAGCTGAAATCACACCATCATCATTCCAATAAATGATTGACATTTTTTTGGCATATTTGTGCATTCAAAACATTTTCTATTCATCCAAAATTCTCCAACTGTCACTCCACTTAGGATTGACAACATTTTACTCACAATTCTCACTAAGACGACATCCATGTGTGTCTACTCTAAGTGGGTGACTCTCTCTATATGTGTATTGTTGAATCCTTATGTGAAGGACTGTCACAATTTTTTTTTTTTCATGGGGATCTTCCTCCTTTTAAATTTTTCTATAATAAATGTATTTTGCAGCTATATATTCGTACATTTACCTTAGTCTCCAAAATTTTCCATGGATCAAGTTCAAAATACAATGAATATACTAAAAATATTCTTTCCATTCAATTTTGAAGAATTATTGTAATTACCACCCTAACATTCATATTTATGAAGGTGACTATTCCAACTACCTACTAACTAGTTATTCACAATCAGTTTGTTCTTGGGCAGGAGGATAAAGTCTCATAATTTTAATTTCAAATTTTATGGCAAGGCTTTGGCAAGACAATTCCTCTAAGACCCTCATCATTCTCCTAACCATGGTATCGTAACCCATATAAATTCTCCCATGCTCCTAGTTGGTTATGTCAAAATAATAATTAATCAATCATTTAGATTACATATACATTATTTCTAGATTCATCAAATTGTTCATTTATTCATCATAGTGAAACATCCATGTAAGAATACACAATACAATTCCATCAACATAGTTAATTAAATTAATTAAAAATTAATTTAAATGTCAAAATAAAAAGGTTACAATTGTTATATTTATAATAAAAAAGGTGTAAGAAAAACATATTTTTATATGAGGAGTATATATGTTTATGTCCTAAACATATTTTCCAAAATCAACAACAAAGCCTGAAGCCACTAAAACAATGTTGGTCATATTTTTTATGGAAATTGAATGCGGTGAGTTCAAACTCTCATAAAATGAAAGCAATGATTATTCGCTAATATATATAGGTAAAGTGGTATTTTAAATATCTAAAAGCATATAGATATTTTGGGGTTTAGAGTTAGGTATTAGGGTGTGTTGGGATGAATACACATGGACTTGTATTGACTTTCCTACGCCCTTTAAGGTTCACAATGGCATTCATTTTCCTTACATATTCTCCTCCTAAGTTATTTTGTGTCTCAAAGTTTACAATAGTCATGTTTCTAACCAATTCAATGAAAAATCTACCTGTGGGAGCAAACAGGTAGAAACAGTTAAGAGGTCACGAGAATCTATGCCTAGTTTCTAGAAACCATTTTCTTCACCCATTATGGAGATTGAAGTGGAAGTTAATATATGAATGAATCAAAAGCTAACATATTTTTTACTAGTCTCTTTGTGCGGTTTTCTCCTGAAACTTTTACAAAAAATACAAGGCATGATTTGGGTAATTTGGATTACTTTGAACTCACTAGATGTTGTAATGAAATTAATGTAGTTAGAATACTCTTTATCAATATTCAACTAGTTTTTTAGTTAAATTGAAATAAATAATAAAGTATAAGTCCATCATTTTGCATAATCCTCATCCAAGGCATATAATATTTTGTGCCATACCACCATAATAGGGACAAAAATCAAAAGGGTTATTAAAAGTATCAGAAAAATGGATTTTTATGATATCTAGTGAAAATAATGTGTTTTTTAGTTGGAAAGCTATATTCAAAATGGGGTTTAGTAAAATATGGTCATTCATTAATATCCCATTAATGCATGTGTTATGTTATAGGTTCACTAAGTGAAACTTCCTTGATACATACTTGATATATTGATTATGATGTATTTAACATCCTCTAGACCATGTTGGTCTATAAGAACTAGATAGAGAAAGTGAATAAAAAAAATAGGAAATGAATCTTCAATATTTTCTAAGTTTCATGAATTATGGATTCCCTTTTTCCAATGATATTTTAGAGAGCCCGTCTAAAAATTTTTCTATCAAAATCATAAGAGGCAGTTCTTATCTTATTAAGAATCATATTTTTGTAAAATATTGTGGCGTGCTCTAGTGAAAACAACCACCCCTTTTATTTTTCTTAAATAAGTGAAAGGAAAAGATCCCCCAACTAATTATTTTTCTTAATTCCAAATATACAACCATTATTAGCTGACTATCCATTATTTGAATATCTAGAAGGTTAATGTTGGGATCTTCATTAATGTCTCATCCACCTATCTACCTTGGGGCTTAGGGATTGGATGTTTATCTATTACTGATCTTTCATGATGCCCTTGAGCCTTGCACAAATTGTGTCTATGCTTGAATATTTTCTTTCTAATGCTCCTTCTATCCTTCGAGATACTCTTTGTAATAGTTATTTTAGACTCTTTTATCCACTGGTCAAATTTATTGAGTGTTCTAACATAATTTTTTTTCTTGTTCTTTAACTTTTTTTTCTATGATGACTTCATTCTTTGTCTTATATATTCAAAAGAAATGACACAAATTCGAAAAGAAGATGTCAAGATATCGTATCATGTTATTAAGAATTGCTAAGGTCAGGTGTGATGTAGCCTAAGGTAAAATTTATAATACATCATTAATTCATATCTAGACCTTCATAACATAACATTGACGCTCATAGGATTATTAGTGTTACTAATTTTCCCTTTGAATTTAAGTTTTCATTTAATAAATTATATACATAAATACATATATAGTTCCTTTCAAAACAATGTTACCAACCTAACAAGGACTTTACCAAGTTCTCGTTTTTTTAGAGGTCACATAAAATCTTGATTATGACGTTGACTTGAAAAATGGTGATGTAGCATCACCCTATTGGCATTTTAGGATTAAATTCCAAAACAATTCAACCATGGCAATAGAAACCAAATATGATGATTAGGAAATATATGTAACCATGTCAAAATGCAAAAGTGGTGATGCAACATCACCTACTTCATTGGGGGTTAAAATTTAAACATTTTTCAATCATGGAATTAAAGACCGAATATCATCACTAATACGACAATAAAAAACATGTTGAAATGAAAAAGTAGTGATGTAGCATCAACCACTTTTTTTGAGGTTAGAATTCAAACATTTTTCAACCATGGTATTAAAGATCAAATATCATGACTATAAACAATATTGAAAATTAACGCCTCTATCTTTCTTTTTCCTATTTTTAAAGTTCTTGTTGTTAAGTGTTTTTCAAATTTTGTCTAAATTTATTTTATTTTTGGAATTAAAACTATCAATTATTTAACACTATGCCATTGACCATTGGTACCATAAAAAAAAAGAAACAAAACAAAAAAACAAAACAAAAAGTTGATTATAAATCTAAAAGTGGTTTACATAATTTGTCTCGATTATTATTATTATTATTTAATAATATACATTAAAATATTTGAAAAAAAATGTAATAATTTTTTTGGGGAAATACATTTTTAAAAATAAAATAAAATTTTAAATAAACAAGGGTAATAACTGTGATGCAACATAGTCCCTCCCTTTACCATTATGTAATTGATTTTTTTTGCACAATGGTTTCCAATATTAAAATAAAGTAAATAGCTCCACACAATGAGCTAAGTTTCACACAATAGGCCCTAAGTTCTACTCAATGAACTAAGTTCTACACAATAGGATATAAGAGTTGCACAATGAGCTAAGTTCTACACAATGGGCTATAAGGTCCACACAGTGAGCTAAGTTCTGCAAATAGGCTATAAAATATGAACAATGAGTCAAGTTCTACACAATAGGATATAAGCTCCACACAGTGAGCTACGTTTCATACAATAGGATAACTTTCTCGCTTCTACAAAATAGCCTAAGTTTCTTGCAAAAGAGTTATTATTTGTTTTCTCAGTAATCATGCATTTGTTTTGCAATAATAAACGCAATTGTGTATTCATTTTCCAATAAAAACTAAAATAAATAACTCCTCACAATGAGCTAGGTTCCACACAATAGGTAAACTTTCTATTGTTGCCACATAATATGCTATAAGCTTCACATAATGAGCTAAGTTCCACATATTACGCTAAGTTTCTCACTTCTACACAATAGGATAAGTTTCTCACGCCACAATTATTAGTTTTTTTCTCGGTAATAATATATTCATCTTCAAATAATAAAGGTAATGGCGTATTAATTTTCTAATAAAAAAATAAAATACATAGCTTCCCACAATGAGCTAAATTCCCCACAATATTCCCCAAGCTATGCACAATGAACTAAGTTCACACAATAGGCTATAAGCTTTACACAACGAGCGAAATTCCACACAATATTCTATAAGCTCCACAAAATGAGCTAATTTCCATAGAATAGGTTAGTTTCTCACTTCTGCACAATAAGATAAGTTTCTCACACAAAAGTTATTAGTTGTTGTGTCGGTAATGATGTATTCATTTTCCAATAATAAAATTAATGACGTATTCATTTTCCAATAATAAAATAAAAAAATATCTCCACATAAAGAGCTAGGTTCCGCACAATAGACAAAGTTTTTCTTATTGTTGCACAACAGGCTATGAGCTCGGCACAATGAGCTGAATTCCACACAATAGGCTATGTTTCATGCATAACACTTATTAGATGTTTTCTCGATAATGATGTATTCATTTTCCAATAATAAAGGTAATGATGTATTTATTTTCAAATAATAAAATAAAATAAATAGCTTCCCACATTGAGTTAAGTTCTGCATAATAGGCCCTAAGCTCTACACATTGAACTAAGTTTCGCACAATAGGCTATAAGCTTTGCACAACGAGTTGAGTTTCACACAATAGGGTATAATCTCTACACAATGAGCTAAGTTTCATACAATAGATTAAGTTTCCCACTTCCCCATAATAGGATACATTTCTCACACAAATGTTATTAGTTATTTTCTTGGTAATGATGTATTTCCTTGCACAATAGGTTAAGTTTCTCGCAAAAAAAGTTATTAGTTATTTTCTCGGTAATGATGTATTTGTTTTCCAAGAATAAAATAAAATAAAAACAATAATGACAAATTCATTTTCCAATAATAATACAACATAAATAGCTCCACAAAATTATTCATAAAATTTTAATTGTAAATAATTAAGCATATGTGTAGAAGTGTAGATGAGTTGTATTGTGTAGAGGAAGCATTCAATGTGTTTTTGGATAGATTTCTTTGAACAACTAGTCATTTTATCATATATATGTCATTAAATCCTTATTCGAGATTTTTTTTTTCGCACTTGCATTTTGTCACTATCGCCACCTCTTTTTTCTCATATATACGTTATTAAATCCTTACTCGAGAGTGTTTTTCAGACTTGCATTTTTTTCTTATTATTACTTCAACACAACTTCTTTCACACAATTAGTAGCCATTTTTTAATTTGTGTAGAGAGTTTTGTATTTCATCGACATTTCTTGTTCTGCATTACTTGCTCCACACAACGATGATTGCACAACTTCTTATGTATGTGTTATATTTAGACATGTAATAGGCTATAAGCTCTACACAATCAGCTAAGTTCCACACAATAGGTTCAATGTATCGCTTCCACACAATAGGGTAAGTTTCTCGCATAAAAGTTATTAGTTGTTTTCTCGGTAATGATGTATTCATTTTCCAATAATAAAGGTAATGGTTTATTTGCTTTCCAATAATAAAATAAATTAAATAGCTTCACACAATGAGCTAAGTTCCACACGATAGGCTCTAACCTTTGAAAAATGAACTAATTTCCTTAGAATAAGCTATAAGCTCCACAGAATAAGCTATGTTCCACATTATAGGCTATATGTTCTACACAATGAGATAATTTACGCACAATAGGCTAAGTATCTCACTTCCACACAAAAGGCTAATTTTATTGCACAAAAGTTATTAGTTTTTTCTCAGTAATGACGTATTTTTTTCCAATAATAAAGGTAATGGTATATCCATTTTCCAATAATAAAATAAAATAAATAGGTTCGCACAATGAACTAGGTTCCGAAGAATAGGCAAAGTTTTTTGCTTCCATACAATAGGGTAAGTTTCTCACACAAAATTGGGTAAAAGCATTACATTGATCAAAATCTTTGTTGGTCACAGAAGAAGATTTCAAGTTTGCATTGTGGGGATGATAACATTGTTTATGCACATATTATTGATAACATTTTAATTTTAAATGTATACTATTTTTATTTAAGTAAATTTCAGTTATAAATAATTATTCAAATTAACATATACGAGGAAGTGCATAGAAAGTCCATTGTGCAGAAAAAATTTTCAATGTGCGAATCACTACACTTGGTAATTTAGTATTAAATAATTACAATACGATTGAAGTAAGAGGTGGAATTATACAATTTTTGGTGTTAATTTAGCCATAAATCATGTGTATCTACCTATCTCTACAATTAATTAAGTGAGGTCTGCATCTCACCTACACTTTTGTCTCAGCTCATGCTTTCTGCGCACTGCTTTCTCTACACAACCACAATTGCATGACTTATTTCATGTACGCTATGTGTGGATATGCTTCCCCCACAGGCGCTATGAGCTAGATTCCATTAGCGCGAGTAGCTATGATACATCCTATCCTTTTATTTGTATAGTATAAAATGTTAGTGCTCTTACAGTAAGTATTCAGACTGTTTTATGGTGGTACCAATTATGCTTATAAATTCATTTGATTGATTACTTTTTCCAAATTCATATTCCTTTATTATTATAGAAAATAATATAATTAATATCGTTATTATATATTAATGATTAAGCATTACAAGCATCAGTATTGTACATTTATTTATGATTTTCCCTGTAATTATATAGTACCATTTTAAAAATTAATCATTGTATGAAAGATTGATGTGTAGAGATCGATACAACAAGTTGTGCACATTGAACTTCCACACAATGGAAATGTGAATGTCGAGGACTATGTTGTGTAGGTAGCACTAATAAGAGGTGAGCTTGCCAATATTGAGTTGAATTCAACTTCATAAAATAATGTTATTGGTACAATGTAATTTGTTAGGTCCCTATAATACTAGTGATTACCCCATTACTATTATAGTTGTATCCCTTATCAACATTGTTGTGCCCCTATTGTCCCCATATTGTTATTACTGTGCCCCATAGAATCCCTCTATTGTTACGTTTCTGCCTTTATATTATTATTGTTAGGACGGTTGGGTTATATTGTGACTCCTTAGACTCCTATATATAGAAAGGAGGTTTTGTCATTTGTATCATCCAAGAATTGTTCATTTGTGTAATGTAAAGGAGGTTGACCCCTCAAAGAGGCTAAATTCTAAGGCATTCAACTATCTTTTCTATCTTTTTGTGAGTTGGTTTCATAACATTTGGTATCAGAGCTTTGGATTCTAGGGCTTTGCCGCTCCACATAGGTCATCATGGAATTTTCGCTATAACTTTTTTTTTGTTACATTTTGGAAGCTAAAAAAGAACATTTGAGACAAAATCGCGCTAAACCTCGGGTCTGAATTTCAGAAATTTTCACAGTATATTTGTAGAGCTATGATCTGAGGAAGTTGGTCTTTTTACAGACTCCTAAATTACATTCCAAACAGGTGACCTGGGGAGAATTGTCATAACTTTCTCTTTAAGAATCAGATTAAAATTTCATAAGAAGGTACAAAATGAGGACTGACTGTAGTTTCTTGTATATATTTTTCAGAGCCAAAGGTCGAAACAGTGACTCGTGGCACGTCATACAAGTTCACTCTATCGAACTAATCTATAATCAGGTCACTGTGGGAGATTTGGCATAACTCTTCCCTAGAGAAACCAATTTGGATTAGACTGGTGGCATTAGAAAGAGGATGCTGAGGGCTACTGCAAGTCACAATTTCAAAACTGGATGATCTGAAATTACAAAGATACATCATATTCAATATCAAGCTCCTACAAAGTGAAAAAAGTTGTGTAGTTTTTTTTTTTAACTTTTGCATAAGCTTGGTTTGAAAAATTAGTTTGAAGGAATTCGAAGGGCATAGTAAAGCATTATTTTCGGTAATTGATGCCCCAAGGAAAGAAAATGCAAACACCTAGTAAGCAACCTGAAAGCTCTATCATGAATCATGAAGAAGAGGAAGAAATGAAACATGATATATCAAAATTACGATACCAAGTGCAACAAGTGTCACTTGCACAAAAAGGAACAAAACCTAAGATGGATGGTTTAAAAAAATATGTAGAGGCCAAGATAGATGGTTTAAAGAAAGGCATACAAGCAAATATGGATTGTTTTAAGAAAGGCATATAAGCTAAGATGAGTGATGTGGAAGCTAAAATGAATGATGTGGAAGCTAATATGGATGATTTGAAGATAGATTTGAAGACAAATTTGAAGATAGGCATGGAAGATTTGAAGACAGACATGGAAGATTTTAATACAGACTTAACAGAGTTTCTACGATAAATGCTTACTAATGGTGAAAGGGTAGTAAAGGAAACTCATGATGAGAAAAAATGAAATGTTAATCACTATTTCATAGACTCTAATGTTGGATCGAAGACCCACCATATTCCATAAATTGATATGAGGAAGTTTGATGGCAAGGATCCCGCAACATGGATATTACAGATGTAGCAAGTTTTCGATCTCAATAGTGTGAAAAACACACAAAAGGTATGTATTGAAACTTTATATTTGGAACCAAATCAATGTGTGTGGTATCAAAAAGCAACACTTGTTTTAGCCAATTTATAAGTCTCAAACAAAAGGGTTCAATAATCGAGCACATTGAGGAGTTCCAAAAATTGAACATAAGGGTAAAAAATATTCGAGAGGAGCATAGGATTGATGTGTTCATAGGTACTTTTAAGGATAATAATCCAACATGTTGTTCGCCTTTGGGAACCTGATTCATTAGAGAAGGCATTCAGGTTAGCAAGAAAAATGGAAAGAAAAATTCGGGCAACCAGGAAGCATACCACTCACAACTATAAAGATGGAAGTGTTGTTGCCCCTAGTCTTCCAAAACCTATAAGGTTGACACCACAACAGTTGGAAGAAAAAAGAGCAAAATGGATTTTTTATAGTTGTGATAGCAAATACACTAAAGGTCATAAATGTGCTGAGAAGAAATTATTCTACATAGATTGTGAAGGGAAAGAAGAAAAGGAGCAAGAAAGGTCAAAATAAGAGGATATACTCCGGGAACAAAGCCTAGATAAATAAGAAATGAATCCGACCATATCTTGTAATGCATCAGATGTAATTACCACTCCTCAAATCGTCAAGATAGAAGGACAAATCAAGAAGAAAAAGGTAATAGTGTTGATTGATTCAGGAAGTACCCATTATTTTATTCATTGTAAGATAGCAAAAGAATTGAATTGCTTCCTATATCCAGCACCAGAGTGTCAAGTGATGATTGCAAATGGAGGAATGATAAATTACTCTAGAAAGTGCCATAATATCAAGCTATCCATGGGAGAATATGTATTGACTAGCCCAATACTTTCCATTCCAATGGGAGGTGATGATATTGTACTAGGAGTCCAATGGCTACAATCCTTGGGTACAATAGCTTTTAATTTTCAAGAACTTTTCATGAAATTTTTTGTGGAAGGAAAGGAAGTTGAATTAAGGGGTATTGCAGGGAAACCAGGAAAGATAATCATCTTTAATAGTATGACAAATCTTCTAAAAAAGCAACAAAGAGGTGTATTGCACAATTATGTTCGCTAGATGTTTCCACATCGGAATCATCTATTTCTCCAGATCTCCAAAAAGTCTTCGAAAATCATTCCAAGGTATTTGAGACTCCCAAATGTTTCCCACCTATTCATGACCATGATCATGCTATTCATTTGATTCCAGGAAGTGTTCCTCCAAACATCAAGCAGTATAGATATCCCTATGCCCAAAAGAGTGAAATTGAATGTATGGTTGTAGAAATGCTATAGGTTGGTATAATTCAACCTAGTCAAAGTTCTTTCTATGCTCCAATAGTATTGGTGCACAAGAAGGATGGATCATGATGCATGTGTCTAAATTATAGGGAGCTCAATCAGCTCACTATTAAAGATAAGTTTCCCGTTCATGTCATTGATGAATTACTAGATGAATTGCATGGACCAATTTACTTCACCAAGTTGGATCTTCGTTCAGGATATCATTAAATCTGAATGAAGACTGAAGACATTCCAAAAACATCATTTAGAAATCATGAGGGTCATTATGAATTTTTGGTCATGCCTTTTTCCCTTACCAATGCACGTTCTACATTTCAAGGTTTGATGAATTCCATTTTCAAACCCTTAGAAAAATTTGTGTTAGTATTTTTTGATGATATGCTATATATACAACAAGTCTTGGAAGGATCATGTTGAACATGTTGATAGGGTGCTTCAACTATTCGAGGAGAAACAATTATATGCAAAAAGATCCATATGTTTCTTTGGAGTACAAGAGATGGAATATCTAGGTCATATTGTATCTCATGAAGGAGTTAAGGTAGACCCTAGCAAAATTAAAGGCATTAAGGAATGGAAAATCCCCACATCCATAAAGCATCTACGAGGATTTCTCGGGTTGACAAGGTATTATCATGAGTTTGTTAAGAATTATGGGAGAATAGCAGCACCTCTAACAACATTATTGAAGACAGATGCATTTTCATGGCTCCAAAAGCAACAAAAGCCTTTGAACATCTTAAAGAGGCAATGTGCCAAGCACCAGTCTTAGCTACACCAGACTTCACAAAAACCTTTATTGTGGAATGTGATGCTTCCGAAAATGGAATTGGTGCTGTTTTAATGCAAGATGAAAGACCCATTGCTTTTGAAGGTCGTCCAATCAAGAGAAAGTATTTACACAAAGCTATTTATGAGAAGGAAATGTTGGCAATACTACATGCACTTAAGAAATGGTGACCCTACCTAATGGGAAGACACTTCAAGGTAAAAACGGATCATGATAGTCTTAAATACTTTTTAGAACAAAGATTATCCTCTGAAGAACTACAAAAATGGGTCACAAAGATGTTGGGTTATGACTTTGAAATCATATACAAAAAATGGAATCAAAATGTTGTGGCAAATGCACTCTCAAAAAAGGATGAGAATGTGGAAGCATTGTTGTGCGCCATTTCTATTATTCAACCAGATTGGATAAACGAAGCAAGGGAGGAATGGAAGAATGACGAAGAAATGTGGGAACTTATTCGAAAGTTACAAAAAAATTCCAATACATCTGATACATTTAGCTGGAAAAATGATTCGTTATGATACAAAGATCGCTTATACCTCTGTAAGAATTCCTAACTCAAACAAAAAATTCTTCTGAAATTGCACTCTTCTCCCTTAGGAAGGCACTCCGGATTTTTAAAAACTTTCCACAAGGTTAAGAAGGAATTTTTTTGGGATGGCCTTAAATTGGATATTCAAAAGTTTGTGGCGAAATGTTTGGTATGCCAACAAAATAAAGCTGAAACAATTAAGACACCAGGTCTATTACAACCTTTATCCATTCCAAGCCAATGTTGGGAGGAGGTTTCAATGGATTTTATCACAGGTTTACCCAAGTCTGAGGGAAAGAGTGTCATCATGGTGGTAGTTGACAGACTTACCAAGTATGCACACTTTTGTGCATTATCACATCCATTTAAAGCCAGTACAGTTTCTACAACATTTATGGAAACAATTCAAAAGCTACATGGAAACCCAAAGATTATTGTAAGTGACAGAGATCCCATTTTTACAGGAAATTTTTGGACAGAATTATTTTCTTGTCTTGGTACTCAGTTAGCTCATAGCTCATCTTATCATCCTCAATCTGATGGGCAAGCGGAGATAGTAAACAAATGTTTGGAAGGATATCTACGTTGCTTTGTATCTAATAAACAAACACAATGGGTCAAACAGTTGCCTCTGGCTGAATGGTGGTATAACACTTCCTTCCATACTGCAACAAAATGACCCCATTTATGGCACTTTATAGATATCAGCCACCATCCATCACATCATATTTAAGAGAAAATTATAAGGTTCAAGCAGTGGAACATCACATCGAGCATCAACAACAAGTTCTCCAACCCTTAAAGGATAACCTCATGTTGGCGTAGAATAGAATGAAACAACAGGTAGATCAACATCACAGTGAAAGAAGTTTTGATGTAGGTGATTGGGTATTCCTACGGCTACAACCATATAAACAAATGTCCCTCAAGCAAGCTAAAAAGGATAACAAATTGTGACCAAAGTATTATGGTCCGTACAAGGTGTTGCAAAAGATTGGTACTATGGCATACAAATTTGAGCCTCCTGCAGCTTCTCGAGTGCACCCGGTTTTCTATGTTTCATGTTTAAAGAAGGTTATAGGCGACAAGCTCCCAGTTCAAACAATATTGCCAGAAATTGACGAGGAAGGAAAAATTATATTGGAACTGGAAGCAGTCATAGAAACAAGAACTCGCCAATCATGAAATCGATCCATTTCAGAGTATCTCATCAAGTGGAAAAACTTATCCGCTAAAGATTCCACATGGGAGGATGAGAATTTTATACATAAGCATCTAGAACTACTCAAGCGTTGAGGACAACACTTTTTTGAAGAAGAGGGGCATGTTAGGTCCCTATAATACTAGTGATGCCCCCATTAATATTGTAATTGTATACCTTATTAATATTGTTGTGCCCCCATTGTCCCCATATTGTTATTACTGTGCCCCATAGAATCCCTCTATTGTTATTTTTGTGCTTTTATATTATTATTG
>APFE030915902.1:3274-15271 GCA_000404065.3 Pinus taeda
AAGTGTAATATTATAAACATATCCAATTCATACATCCTTAATTATTCCAATCACAAATTACATTGGCTATTAATTTCATGTCCAAAAGGTTTAAACTATTGGACTAGCATAACTATTGAGAGGGAGGGTGAATTAGTAGGGATAAGAATTTCAATAATAATAAAAAAATTCTCAAATATATTCATTAATTCATCACTTAGAAAATAAGAATTAGATCTAAACATGTAATTTCAACTAGAATCAACACATGAGAGCCATAAAATATGCAATAAACATGAACAATGAGACAAATCATCACATCACATAGGAACACATGATATCTGGTGAAAAACCACCTCTGGGTCAAATACCAACATTGTTGCTGCAACACTACTGAATATATTGTATTATCTATAAAGAAAATAATTACATGAAGAGTACAATATGGAAACTATCTGAAAGGAACTCTAATTTTCATATCATGACTCTAAAGACCATCATCCACTAGAAACGTCCACGACCATCGAGACTTGCCCAACTCCAATTGCACATATGAAGAAATATATTCTCAATACTTGTTTTTTTGGAGCAGTCACCCCACTTCTCTATGTGGTTCACCTTTCATGCCTTTTCAAATTGGAACACCAGAGCTGCTCAACCAGAGAATCACAATAGAAATATCATTGTAACACATTATCAACACTCTCAATACAAAACCTCAATCATTGAATCAAACTCAAATCATAGCCCTCTCACATCCATGCATCATCCTCCTCAACTCGCATAGCCACATTAGCTGCAAATAATCTAGATGCTAAAACTCAATGATGCAATATAAAATTTCCATATAGAAACATGATACATTGTTGAAACCAATACACTACTATAATATCAACAACATATATAAACTCAAATACAAATTATGCCCATACAATCACAAATGCATTATAAAACTCCTTAATAACTTTGTCACTTTTCTTCTACATACAAATAGTCTTCAACCATGCATACTTTTGTCTCTGCTATATATATGCATCCACGCACACTCTGCTACAACAAATTCACACTCCTCACCAGTGGCTTTTCAAAACACTATGACAATTTTCTTACACAAGAGAACCAACCAAATGAGAAACCTTTCTTCTCATAATTGTAATTTATTGAAATGACTAAACCAATAATTTATTTAGATGATCGAGCTCACACAAATAATTTTCACATGCTTCATATTTGCTTGAGATAGGCATCTTGACCACATCAAGCCACTTACTCCACTAGCCTTTCGATATTTTCAACTCTGATCATCTTCTAGAGGTCTAAACATTTTCTAACCTTTACATTAAAAACAAAAACTAAAAAATATCTGACAAGCACGAGGAATGTGGGAATATGTTCCTTCCCATCACAAGAATAACATATGTAAACTAGTTTCCTTCACCAAAACAACATATACATCTCAAAACTAAAATTTCCTAAAAGTTTTGCAATCATGTTTGAAGATGATACTTGAAACATTGGGACAAACTTTCCTATGACTTTGTAACATCTTGAGACTCACCAAAAGGCCTTCAAAAATATTCACACACACACACCAAGTACCAGAAACATGACTTGAAAGCATCCATCACTGCCAACTAGGTGTAGCAGCTCCACCTCCTACCAAGGCATCAACGTATAGGCAAAATACCTTCAACACCATACGTAACCATTGAACTAAGGTCTAGAACCAATGCAAAAACCACCTCTATATCACATGGTACCAACAAATCATGTTATTGGGTTGACATCAATGCAAACCATTAACATTGCATAACAACATCAATTCCAATAATCTCCCCCTTTGGCATTGATGACAACCCCAACTAAACCATCCAAAAAACCTCTAAAGAACTAATGAGAACTAAAAATCCTCATTTTCTCCCCCTTTGACATCAATTGCAAAGGGAAAAATTCAAGCCATCAACACTGTACTTAAAAAACCAAGGGCTACATAAGGATCAAGAAAAACCCTCTCACTACTCCAAGAGTGCATGACAGAAGGAAACATCAATAACTCACTTTCTCCTGAAGCAGCAACAATAATCTCAACCTTCATTTGAAGTAGTAGTAACAAAATATGTAGTCTACCAACCACAAACCAAATCAATAGCTCCAAATACATCAACAAAAAAATATCCATATCATAGAAGTAGGAGCAAAACATATTGTTCGGTATAGTGTAAGAAACATCAACATCCTCCTAGACAAAAACATAACCATCAACTGCAACACATCATAAAAAGCAGTAGCAAAAATAATCAACAACTCCATCCACTTCAACATCACTCTCAACCAAGGCAACCATAGCATAAAAATTAACATGAGCAACACTCTCTCCATCAACATCACCAGCAACAACAACCAAACAAATTATCATGATCATAAAGTAGGTGGAATACACTACATCCATCAGTAATAACATGGTGCATGAGGCTTCTCTAAAAGAACCAAGGACTATGACACCGAAATATTACAATGAAGGTAGAAAGCTTCCTAATCCTATTACATGGCTACAAGAATGATAGGCTGAGACTGTAAAATGCTTCCTTGAGGTTGAAATATCGATCCTCACATATAGAATAACATCACTCATATGACTCTACGAATGACCCAAAAATGATATATGATATTACATGGCTACACATTAATAATAAAATCATACACAAGGATGAAAAACATAACATATACCAGCTCACACAAAGCTGAAATGAATTTCATGATATTTTTCTCTCAAGACAATCTTGACTCATGATCATACATACAATCGATTTCATGAATCACTCAATCAACACAATGAATATAAGTAGTGATAATACAAGGCTTCGACCCATGATAAATATGTAAAAGTGAGAAACTTCACTCAAAAAAGAGTGTGCACAACTCTCTACAAACTTCTTCTAGAATATGTCCTGAACTAACAATCCTTAGATGAATACCAAGCATCAACATGCCTCTAATCGTTAGGAAACTATCATATGACACAACATATATATGCCATCAACACAACCTTGCTTTACCCAACACCAACAACACACATACCATCACAAGCAATAACATCTTCGATTACAACTTCAATAATGTGATATGAAAACAATAATGAAACAATAGCATGTGTAAGTAATCCTCAAATATAATCCACAACAATGACCATGCAACCATGCTTTTGTAGCACAACCTCTAGCCATAAGATGGCCATCAACAAAGTAAGGAATATGTAATGAAAACTTCATCCATGCTTTCTTGATATCATATGTGCACCAACAAGCATAATCCCCATCATTATCAAAAAATATATGTGGTAGTTTTGAAAGTGATATCCTCATGAGTAAGGTTCAACACTAGACACTTGAGTACTTGGATCTTGACTAAGCTTTGCATAACATGGATGAAGTAAAATATTTCAACCTCATGGCAATATAATAATACAATGTGAGATAAATAACTCATGAGGATACACATGCAATGGACTCTTAACCATATTACAACTAGTAAAATAAGGACTTGACAATGGATTGAATGATGTAGCAATTTTATTCAAACAACTCACAAAACTGACCAACAAATTCCTAAGACACATGTACATATCAATGACCCTTCCTCACGTGAAAAATGACTATCTAATGAAGTACAAGAGTGAGGGTTTTAATCAGAGTAACATCACTCTCTCAAATAATCACCAAGGTTCCCACATAAGATATAGTATCCCGCATGGCATAACTATTATACATGAAAAAATATAAAACCATTTCAAACTCCCCCTAAACATATGCCATATTTCCATCAACAACTGTTTCTTGCTACATAAAACTTTTGTTAGTGTGCACGAATAGAAAAATATTCCTTTCAAAACATGGCTACAAACATCATCAATCAAGAGATGAAAGGAAAAAATTTCATTGCACCTATCAAATTTAGATTCTCTTTCAAGACATTTCCTATTGGACACAAGTGAAGGATACATTATCTCTTTGTAAAAAAAAAACATTCTTCCTTGATGTCCTTTGAAGAACTAATTCTTTGTAGCTCATATTTTCTCCTCCATACCCTCTTTGTCTTAAATGGTGGGATTGATCCTTTTGTTGACTTGATCCAGTCTCATCTGCAAGCTGGAACTTTGTGGTCATATTTTCCACACTTGAAACCATGGTCATCCAACAACATTTGTTTTATTACAAAATATTTACAATATCTAGCTCTATGACCATAATGAATGGAAGAAAAATCATACCAATAAAATAAATTTGGATACCTTGTGTTTTTATTTGTTGGACCATGAATACTTGGCTACTTCCTTATCTTCTTAAACTGTTACATGTTGTGATTGTGATATTTTTTTCTTTGCTTCTACTGATAATCGCTTTTCTTCTTTGGCTTGTTTTGATGTTGCTACTTCCTAGGTCCTTGATTAACTTCAATGGTGGTGGACTTGTGATTGTATGCTACATGGATGTCCTCCACTTTATCCCTTTCCTTCATAAGTCATCTTTCTTATTCAAATCCCATTCCAGTTTTGATAAATGGAGATCTTTGACTGATGAGGATTGCACCCAAAATTTTGGTTCTTTTATCCAATTTTCAATATTGGGATCACTGATTATTTTCCTTTTCAAGCTTGCATATCAAGGAGGCTAATTCCTTTTATAGTCTTGCACAATAGGGTTCCTGGTCTTGAAGTTGATTTGAAAAATTATCATTTTCTTGATGACTTCTTGATGCTCGACTTTTAAAGCAATGATCTGCATGTCATTACTCTCAGGGCTACTCTCCCTATCTTATTGAGATAAATTTGGATCTGCTACTACTATGAATGTGAAGTCATTTTTATTATTCTCTTTCTATTCGATAATGCAATGGGGTTTTCCAACAATTTATGAATCTTGAACCCTTTGTTTTCCATACAAACTACACAATTTTTCCATGATTTCTTTTTCAGTATTGCAGTGTCTCACTTTTGAGACATCACAATTTGATAATCCCTTCAAAATGAGCTTCTTGGCATCCTCATTAAATTCATCTAGTCTACCATATTCAATTGAGATAAAAATATTGACATCAAGAGTTAAAATAAATGCTTCAAATTTCACCTTCCAAACCATATAATCTGATCCATGTTAAAAGGAACTCCATCTGCTATAAATATTCCCTAGTTACTGATCTACCTTTTAGTGGTTAAATTGCACTAGAGGGAACCATGCTGTTATACCATTTGTTGGAACTATCATCACTACTAAGGGGGGGTGGTGAATTAATAGTGATAACAATTTCAACAATAAATAAAACGTTTTCTCCCATATATTCATCAATTCATCACTTAGAAAACAAGCATTAGATCTAAACATGAAATTTCAACTAGAATCAACACATGAGAGCCATAAAATATGAAATTAACATGCATAATGAGACACAAATAATCACATCACATCGGAACATAGGATATCGAGTGGAATACCCCCTCTGGGTTAAAAACTACCCTTGTTGTTGCTACGTTGCTCAATATATTTTATTATCTATCAAGCAAATCATTACATAGATAGTACAATATGGCAACTATTTGAAAGGAACTTTGATATCCATTTCACGACTCTACAAACCACCATCCATTGGAGGCCTCCACGACCAGTGAGCCTTTCCCAACTCCAATTAGACATATGAAGAATATGTTCTTAATACTTATTTTTCCAGAGCACTCAACGCACTTCTCTATGTGGTCCACCTTTCATTCATTTTCAAACTGGAACCCTAGAGCTGATCAACAAGAATATCACAACAATAATATCATCATAGCACATTATCAACAAATTCAATATAAAACATCAATCATCGAACCGAACTCAACTCATAGCCCTCTCACATCCATACATAATTTCTCAACTCGCATATCCTCATTAGCTACAAATAATCTAGATAAAAAAACTCAATGATGCAATATAAAAATCCATATAAAAACATGAGGCATTTTTGCAGAAAATCTATCACAATCATATCAGCAACATATATAAACTTAAATAAAAAATATGCCCCTAAAATCATAAATGCATTAGAAAAATCCTTAATAACTCTGTCACTATTCTTGTTCATACAATTAGTATTCAACCATGCATACTTTTGTCTTTGCTACAGCTATGCCTCCATGCACACTCTTCTACAACAAATTCACAGTCCTCACCATTGGCTCTCCAAAACACTATGACAAATTCCTCACACAAGAGAACCAACCAAATGAGAAACCTTTCTTGTCATGTTTTTAATTTCTAGAAATGTTTAAATCAATAAATTCTTCAAATGATGGATCTCACCCAAATCCTTTTCACATGCTTAATATCTTATTCAGATAGGCATATTGACCAAATCAAGCCAATTAGACCATTATCCTTTCTATATTTTGAACTTATATCATCTTCTAGAGGTTCCTCAACCCTTTCCCACATTTACATCACAAATCCAAAAAATATACTACTGTAAAACCCAAAAATATTTGATAAGTGCAAGGAATGTGTTGGCTTGATGGGGCCTGACCCAAGTTCGGAGTTAATTAGCGAAACAAATCCCTGTACTACTAGCCCTTTCGGCAACAACCCACCGAGTGTGGACTAAGGTATCACCCGAAGTAGTATGGGGGGATGTTGGAACCAAGTTTCTGCAGCCTTGAGATGTCTAAGGCGTTGATTTAGTCCAACTGGGAATAACGTCATGCAGGTCACTTCGCACACCTCCATGGTCTGCGATACCTTTACAATTCATTACAATCACCTTCGGACAACCCTAACCAGGGGTTGAGGTGCTTTTGTACCGCTAAGGTAGCGATTTGTGCTATTTACCCAAGTTACACAACTGATCTTACTTATCTTCTTATAACTATTAGTTAACTTCACGTAAACAGATACTTTATCTTATATTCACTTAATCAACACAATTATATAAGTTCGCGCAACATATAAACTGTATAAATGTAATTCATACCTAATACATTCAATGGAAAAAGTAGGCAAAAGATACACAAAATTGATATCAAAACTTCTCTTTATTACTTTTGCCATAGTCACAGACTTGACTCACCCTGCGCACTCAGCTGCAGGGGTCAGCGAACTCAGCTGCAGAGAATTCTTCTACTCTATGACCCAAAGACTTGACTATACACTTAGATCAGACTCAATTCTTCTATTCCATGGATTCGCTTGATTCTTAACTAATTTACAACTTAGAGCCTCGCTCTATTTATATAATCCCATGGTCTGCAGACCATGGGAAGATCTCTAAAGCTGACATTACATTACAAAAATGAGGGCAAACAACCCTATGACACATTTACAATCTTCGCGCTTCACGCCCACAAGTTATAGAATCTCTACATCAGATTTAGTCAAAATGTGGGCTTTAAGCCCCAAAACGTGCCTTGGGGGATCTCATGCCCAACAGGACCCAACACAAACATCATGACTTTCCCTCGAGTACCTCCTTCATGCATTGTTAAGAGACTGTGGTGTTTGAAGTGCTTCCTTGCATCTACTCCTGTGTCCCCTACATCTGTGTGAGCTTGGCTTCGATCAAGGTTGTAATGACAAATGCCTAATTGATCCAAGGTTAGATGTGCACCTTCGAAAACTGCTTCTTTATGTCACGCCACATGTACCTGCTCCTTAAGTACTTTTCCCTATTGCATCTATGCAAGCCTCTGTGTGAGGACCACCATCTGCATGGTCCCTTTAATGTCATCATACTGTTTCTGTAGCTCACGCGCCTCTGTTTCCAAGCATTGTATGTTTGGGTCCTCCTACACAATGATGAGGACCTCTAATGACTCTTCCAATAATTTGGTGTAGTCCTTCCATGCACTATTGATCTCCTTGGTTCCCATTGTAATGGCACTAGAGCGTTGTTCCCTTACCTCTGGAGGAGTTGAAGGTTGTGCCTTCAACTGAAACTCTACTATCTGAAGGTTTAGATCCAGCTGAACCTTAGCCATTTCCTCTCTCGCCTCGTGCAACCCTACTGCTATCCTCCCAATGTGCGCCTCTGTTGGTGCCTCTGCTGGGATGACCAACTCAGGGACCATCTGGCAGACCTTCTTGACTACGTGCACTAGTTTCTTGTTTTGGGACATGACTTTATCACGCTGCAAGCTCAACTCCTCCATGTTTATTCATTGTTCTCTCATCACTTAGAGAGTGTGGTCCTCCCTATCCCACATATCTGCAGTTACTCCATCATGTAGAACATAGAGCGTCTCCTGAGGGAGCGCAAACATGTTGATTCCTACTCCCTTTAGTGCACTGATTGTAGTCCTTGCAGCCTCATTCTCTATAACTAGTGCCCCCTCTGGTAGAAATATTGTGTTGGTCATGCAGGCATGCAACATTTCCTCATTTGTGGTCGTCCCTATTGTGAGGTTGGTCGATAGAGTACCAGCCTGAGGAGTGTGCACCTACAACTCCTGAATCTATGCTCAGAGGGCCCCCAATACCATCTGATTCTCCTTCGAAAACTATTGGAGGGCTTCCGCAGTGACATTATGCACTGTCTCTCCTATTTCATGCAGATCTCCCTTAGTGAGGGTGATCGGGTTGAAATAAGTCTTGGAGGCTTTTGACTTCATTCACGGCCCCACCTGCTCTCTCAGGCGCTTCCTCTTCAGCTGTGTGGATGCTGTCTATGGGTCCACGCCACCTTCCTCTATCTTTGTCTCCTGCTCTAGTTAAGGGAACTTCTGGCCCTCACGCTCCTTCTCTGTTGCCTTCTTGCTATACGGTAAAATGCACGGTGTATGGAGAATGAAAATAACCTCAAAGGTCTTACCGGGACCTCCGAAAAATTGTAATATTATCTGCAACTGTCACAAAGTTACATGCATGTTTGTAAACAATTACTAACTATCAAAGTATGAGAAGGAGATTACCTCAAGCCTCCATGTAGATTTGCTAGAGAGCACAAATGCGGCTAGGTGGAAGTCCCCTGAGTCGGCTCCAGATCAAGTCTTGCACAAAGGAGAGACAAGCGTAATCACAACATACAACTTTGACAACCAATACATGAATAAATAAAGAACATATAATTGCATACAACTAAGCTACTCATGCAAACAAGTATTGGACAAACAACTTAATGAATGATAGTACCACCACCATAGATTAGACAGTACAACTACAGTTCTATATTAATATTGGAAGAGTGATTATAACCATCTGTTGCATCAGCCTTCCTTTGCCCCTTCAGCTTCTCTCACTCTCTCCCTTCTTGCCAACTTCTTATGATATGAGATAATGCTCAACACTCAAGTAGGCTATCCTTTCAAATGCTCTGAACCCTTTCACAATAGCCTTAACTTTTCTTATGTAGCAATTTAGTTCGGGTTGCCAAGTTCCTTCTTGAGTTCTCTAGGGCAAAAGCAATGAACTTGCTATGCTTTTCAGCTCTTTCCCATTTGCCTCCTTCTTTCGGATTAGAAATCCTCCAAATAGGTCGATTTTCGATGTTTCTTTGGTTTTCTTGAGTAATTTTAGGAACAAATATCTAGATATTTATGAGTCAATTTGTTCCTTTGACCCTTAGAACTTCACCAAGTTTCTCTAATGCTATCCCCTTACTAGCAACTTGAGTTAGTAGGGTCAGTGACTCACCCTCAGGCTTGGAAACAAGCTTTATAAAGCAGGTTGTTAGTGCACAACCATCATTAGTGTGTAAATCAGGCCTCTGATTGTGTTGTTTGCTTCATTCAACATGTCTTTCCCCTATGAGTTGATGAGGAGGTTAATTTGTTGTATAATAGATGTCCCCTAAAGTATGAGATCAAAGGCTGTGATGATGGCTGAAATACTTTACTTTAACTGTAATTTTCCTTCAAAAAGAGAGAGAGGATCGAAGCTTCGAGAAGCAAGGGAAACCTGATACAACACATATATATAAATCTACTAAAATCATGTCCTGAGTCGAGTATTCCCATGCTCAGTAGCTATGTTAGAGTGATTTTTATCCAAATATATGTGACGATACTAGCCGCCAATAAGCACAATGTAGATCTCATGTCATAATAGAATCATCTTGATAAGTTGTCTCCAAAAAACAATATTCGTAACTTGGGAGAGGAAACAAGGCTGAGTGATGCAGGCCTCTACCCAAGGTCTTGATTGTCGCTTCACCGGAAAACATAGATCGATACATGTGAATATATGTGTTGACGTCAAACATGCATGAAATCATTTGATTACAAGTAAATAATGGAAACCATTAACAGATGCGAGGAAGGACACTGATAATGGTGATGGTCTCCAAGATGCACAGTACAATCTAGTGAGTGAGAAAGATGTCTTTGTTTTCGAACACCCATAGAATCGCTTAACCAGGATCCAATAATGAGAACCCCTGATCAAACACAAGGAAACCTACCACTAATGTCGGCAAGTACCAAGGCAATGAATGTGTTTTTGGGTTGTCTTCCTAGATAGAGTGTTGAAGTTGATAGGAAGAAACATGTCAAAAGGTAGGTCATAATGTTTCCTACATTAATCGACATGAAACAGGACAAGAATGATTTTGTTTTTTGATGGATCTTTTGAGCATTTCGGTCTACACAACAGAGGGTGTGATGAAAGGATATGCTTGATGGGTTGATGTTGGGTCCCTATAATACTAGTGATTACCCCATTACTATTGTAGTTGTACCCCTTATTAATATTGTTGTGCCCCTATTGTACCCATATTGTTATTACTGTGCCCAATAGATTCCCTCTATTGTTATTTTTGTGGCTTTATATTATTATTGTTAGGTCGGCTGGGTTATATTGTGACTCCTTAGACTCCTATATATAGAAAGGAGGTTTTTTCATTTGAATCATCTAAGAATTGTTCATTTATGTAATGTAAAGGAGTTTTCCCCCTCAAAGAGGCTGAATTCTAAGGCGTTGATCTATCTTTTCTATCTTTTCTTGAGTTGGTTTCATACCATTTGGTATTAGAGCTTTGGATTCTAGGGTTTCGCTGCTCCAAATAGGTCATAGTGGCATGTTTGCTATAACTTTTTTTCTACGATGTTTCAGAAGCTAAAAACAAAACCCATTTGAGAAGACATCGCGCTAAATCTCAGATCCGAATTTCAGAGCTTTTTCAACTATATTTTCGGAGATATGATCTGAGGAAGTTGGTCCTTTTTGTAGAATCCTGAATTACATTCAAAGCAAGTGACCTGGGAAAAATCATCATAACTTTCTCTCTGAGCATGAAATTGAAATTTCGTAAGAAGTTACAGAAAGAGGATAGACTTTAGTTTCTGGTATATACTTTTTAGAGCGAAAGATCAAAATAGGGACACGTGGCATGTCGTACAAGTTCGCTCTAACGAATTAGTCTATAATCAGGTCACTGTGGGAGATTTGGTATAACTCTTCATTGGAGAATCCAATTGGGGTCAGACTAGTGGAATTGGAAAGATGACACAGAGGGCTACCGCAAGTCACAATTTCAGAACTGGATGATCCAAAATTACCGAGATAAATCAGAGGCAATATCGAGCTCCTACAAAGTGAAAAAAAGGTGTGTATATTTTCTTAAATGTTTGCTTAAGCTTGGTTTGAAAAATTATTCTGAAGGAATTCAAAGGGCATAGTAAATAATTATTATCGGTAATTGATGCCCTGAGGAAAGAAAATGGAAACACCTAGTAGGCGACTTGAAATCTCTAGCATGACTCATGAAGAAGAGGAAGAAATGCAACATGATATATCAAAATTACGAGACCAAGTGCAACAAGTGCCACTTGCACAAAAAGGAACAGAATTAAGATGGATGGTTTAAAGAAAGACGTAGAAGATAAGATGGATTGTTTAAAGAAAGGTGTAGAAGCTAAGATGAATGACGTGGAAGCTAAGATGGACGATTTGAAGATAGATTGGAACACAGACATGGAAGAATTGAAGATAAATATGAATAAGTTGCTACAAGAAAGGGTCACTAATGGTGAAAGGGTAGTAAAGGAAACTCATGATGAGA
>APFE030915902.1:23533-46484 GCA_000404065.3 Pinus taeda
AGATCCCATTTTCACTGGAAATTTTTGGACAGAATTATTTTCTTGTCTTGGTACTCAGTTAGCTCATAACTCATCTTATCATCCTCAATTTGATGGGAAAACTGAGATAGTAAACAAATTTTTGGAAGGATATCTTTGTTGCCTTGTATCTAATAAACGGACAAAATGGGTCAAATGGTTCCCTGTAGTTGAATGGTGGTATAACACTTCCTTCCATACAGCAACAAAAATGACCCCATTTATGGCACTTTATGGGTATCAGCGACCATCCATCACATCATATTTAAGAGAAAATTTTAAGGTTCAAGCAGTGGAACATCACATCGAACATCAACAACAAGTGCTCCAACTCTTAAAGGATAACCTCATGTTGGCACAGAATAGAATGAAACAACAGGGAGATCAACATCGCAGTGAAAGAAGTTGTGATGTAGGTGATTGGGTATTATTAAGGCTACAACCATATAAGCAAATGTCCCTCAAGCAAGCTAAGAAGGATAATAAATTATCACCAAAGTATTATGGTCCGTACAAGGTATTGCAGAAGATTGGTACTATGGCATACAAATTAGAGCTTCCTGCAGCTTCTCGATTGCAACCAGTTTTCCATGTTTCATGTTTAAAGAAGGTTATAGGTGACAAGCTCCCAGTTCAAACAATATTTCCAGAACTTGATGAGGAAGGAAAAATTATATTGGGAACCGGAAGCAGTCACAAAAACAAGAACTCGACACCTACGAAATCGATTAATTTCAGATTATCTTATCAAGTAGAAGAACTTATCTGTTGAATATTCCACATGGGAGGATGAGAATTTTATACAGAAGCATCCAGAACTACTCAAGCGTTGAGGACAACACTTTTTTGAAGCAGAGGGGCATGTTGGGTCCCTATAATACTAGTGATTACCCCATTACTATTGTAGTTGTACCCCTTATTAATATTGTTGTGCCCCTATTTTCCCCATATTGTTATTACTGTGCCCCATAGATTCCCTCTATTGTTATTTTTGTGGCTTTATATTATTATTGTTAGGTCGGCTGGGTTATATTGTGACTCCTTAGACTCCTATATATAGAAAGGAGGTTTTTGTCATTTGAATCATCCAAGAATGTTTTCATTTATGTAATGTAAAGGAGGTTGCCCCCTCGAAGAGGCTGAATTCTAAGGCGTTGATCTATCTTTTCTATCTTTTCTTGAGTTGGTTTCATAACAGTCGATGGAGGAAAAAAGGGTTAACCCTTGAATAATAGAAGGCATGACAACGGTTTTAACCAGACAACATTAGACTCATGAACACCAAAGAGTGTTAGGATACATAGATGAAAGAACATCAGGGTATATAGGCTAAACTCATAGGATGGTAGGATTCATATTGAGAGGCCATCAAAAGGAAGGTTTATTTGAGGGAGTGCCATGTTCAGGGGAACAACTACTACCAAACCACACTTTCTAATATGAAATATAGTTGTATTGTCCACTTTCCCCGTATGATTAGTTTAATGAGTCCATACGGGTAAACTCATCAATATTTCATATTTTGAAGAGTCTGAAAAGGACCACAAAAAGCGTGACTCTCATCCCTGTCTGATTAGTTTAATGAGTCTAGACAAGCAAACTCATCGATATTTTCATATTTAAAGAGTCTGAAAAGGATTGCAAAAAAAGTGACTCTATTTCTTGTCTGTGTAATTTATAGATTCCAGACTAGACAAATCTGTGGTCTTTTCATTTTTAAAGAGTCTGAAAAGATCATAAAGAGCAACTCCATGGTGATCCATTTGTCATAGTTGTTAACTAGATGCGAAAAAACGTTAATAGTATACCCAGATCGGTTACTTTTCTGTTAGTTAGTCTATTGAATCTGGATAAAGAGAAACCTATGTTCAATAGATGTCGACCTCATTTTGTTACGAGTACAAGGAGACAGACTAAAATCATTTTTCATCGTGAAACCTTAATGAGTCACACGATGACAAACTCAATACTTTCATCAAATTTTAATGAGTCAAATGAAGAAAACTCAACGTATATTTTTCAGTCTAGTGAGCGAGGAAAAAGAGGAAAAAGAACTGCTCATTCCTCCTTTGTAGTTTTAATGAGGCCAAAGGAGAGGAAAAACTCAAGGATTTTCCGATATAAGAGCGAGATATAGTCCCAAAATAGTAGGTGCTCTTGTTGCTACCGTATATTTTTAACGAGCCCGGCAACAAAAACTCGAGATTTTTCAGTTTTAACGAGTGATAAAAGTACCTAAAATAATGCTTGGGTTATATTTACATATGTTTAATGAGCCTAAAGACAAAACTTGGGATTTTTTCAGTTTAACGCACGAGAAAAGAGTGCCTAAAAAGAATGCTTTGATGGTCTTTTTCAGTTTAATGAGCTAGAAAAAGATCGAAAAAGAGTTGCTTAGCCCACTGTCACATATGTTTAATGAGCCCAACGATGAAAAATTTGGAGATGGTTCGTTTTTTTAAAGAGCAATAAAATATCTCTAAAAGTGCTCTAATCTTCTTTTTAGTAGTTTTAATGAGCCCAAAGAAGGAGACTAGAGGTTTTTTGGATTAACGAGTAAGAAAAATACCACAAAAATAATGCTTGAACTTCTTCGTGGTAGTTTAACGAGCCTAAAGAAGGAGAATCGAGGATTTTTTAGATTAACGAACAAGAAAAATACCATAAAAAGAACGCTCGATCTTCTTCATGGTAGTTTAACAAGCCCGAAGAAGGATACTCAAGGTTTTTTTGGATTAACGAGCAGGTGAAGCTCACAATTTCCTTAGGATTGCAATTGGCTCCAATATGTATGTTTCCCACGCTGCTTGTTTTGACAAAACTATCAATGAGCAATATTTTTGAAATATTTCCCACGTTTCCTTTCACCTCCAAAGTTTGGAGGATCGTATAGGGTGAGGAAACAATTTTTGGTATGTTAGGGGATAGGATTTGGAGAGGCATTGTGTCCAAATCAGATATCGAAACACGATGGTGCCAGTCCTCCCAAGGGAACTCTTCTAAAATCATGATCTCTCTAATAGCTTCGTCCATAGGTAGGAATTGATTGAGTGGATCAAAAGGAGGAGTGGTTATGGAAGGGGCAGTCGGACCATTGTCCGTAACCAAAGTGACCAGAGGCTCAGATGCAGATTGAATGGCTTGGTAGGCCAATTCAGCTGGTGACAACAACATTTGTTCTCCGTATGTGTCAATGTCTGAAGGAGCCAGTAGGATTCATGGATCAATTTGTTCATGAGGAATAAATGAAAGCATATTGACCATCTATGAAACCTAGGGTAGTTGAAGAGGGAAACAACCAATGAGGGAAGAAGCCTTCAATAGACCGGTACCGATAATGATGTAAGAGTCAGGTACACCACCCACTAAGGGTATAAAGCTGCTAGGTATCAGAGAGTAATCTGGGGTGCAAAAGGACAGCTGGTCTACTATTACTATCTTTCCATCCAAGGGAAAGAGGATGATATGGAAGACCAAAGACACAATGACCTTCATGGAATAAGTCCAAGTGCGGCCCAAAAGCAGATTATAGTCGAGTTTATGATCCACAACTTCAATATTTACCGTTACTATTTTTCCATTCAAGGTGATGGGATAGCTAGCTAGGTAACCTTTTAGGATGAAAGTGTGGTTGTCGAAAGCTTTAAGGGAATTCGATGGTGGGAATAGTGTTGGAGAAGCTAGGGCGACCCAACATGAAGTCGACATGACACAAGTAGAAGCACCTTCATTGATCACAGTTATATGTATACCTTTACCTTTCGAAGTAATTTTCACTTGAAATGCAAGCTAGTGAGAAAGGGGAGGTTTACACTTTTCCATATCAAAAATTGCAAGCATGGAATCTTGTGGGTCCATACCACTGGTAGCGAAAAGCAAAGCCTTCCATTGTGTTGGGCATGTTTGTAATACTTCGAGTGCTGATATAGCCAATGGTGCTTGTGCCAAGTCTTCTACAATGTTGTAGTTTTGGGTGGCATGTGCAGATGTATTGTGCATTGTGCATCAAAGTGCTCCCTTGGGGGGGTGAATTACAAGATCCAAAACCGGCCTTTCGATATGCAAATCATTGGGCGGTGGTGGGTTTGGACTTGAGGAAGGTTCCTCTACATGAGCGACAGGAGCTCCATAAGGTTTGGCTCATGTTTGTAGATATACAATTTCAAATGTGTAAATGGTATAAGATCCTTCACCAGCTGAAGGATGCGGCGAACTATAATTTCCCCCTTGTGAGGGTTGCGGTTGGTTCGTAATAAGGTTTTGCTACTGCTAGGCCAGGAAAGGGTTTTTGAGGATGGTGGGGGTTCGACCAATATCCTTTTTAGAAATGTATTATGTGCATTCCTGAAGATGCGGATAGTGATAGGTCATGTGGTCTTCAGCACAAATTTTGCAAGGAAATATGATGGGTTTATCCTTTCAATTGTCAGTAGGCCCAACAACGTTCTGTTTTGGGTTTGGCTACTTTGTTGAAAGATCCCCACAAGGAGCGTATTTTTTCTTATTCTTATTGTTATTACCACTGATATTTTGTGTAAACTACACAGAGTTAATTGCAATGGTAGGAAGAGTAGTCAATTTGGTAGAGGGGTCCACTGCCATCTAGGAAATGTGACCACTGAGTTGTTACATAGCAGCCCTAGAGGTTGCGCCGACAATCCCTTCAGTGTGTGCTCCACGGTGCTGAGTAGTGAAAACATTGGAGTTACAAGGGGCATTGGGGATTATGTCGTAAAGGGTGCTAGAATGTGAATATATCAGATCTAAGTGTTGGGCACGATGTATGGATTGGTCTTCTATGACTACAACAACTAAAGTGACATCTCTAGCAATTTGTAGGAGTAAGGACTTGTAGAACCAGTCTGATAAGATATAGTCTAGGAGGGGAGCATTAACTAACCTCTGCCTACGTCTCCATTCATGTATATGAAAAGATATGTGGGTGGAAGTATCCTAACATAATGAAGTGAGGAGCTTTGTCCTAGTCTCATAGTGAATGGGTAGCTGGAAGAGATTTAGGAATTCTATCGTTAAAGCGTCGAAGGAGTTTACTGACGCGCATGGTAACTCAATGTCCCATTTAGTTGTGTTGCAAGTGAGGGTGCGAGGAAAAAGACGTAACTAGACATTATCATCCACCATAGAGTTTGAAACACACCAGAGATGGTATGTGGTGATATGGGTGCCTGGATCCTCCCCTTGCTTGCCATCAAACTTGGGGATGTCCGTTAGTATCTTATGCAGGATCGACGGCCATTGTAAGTTGTGATAGATGGGGTCATTTGTCAGTTTTTGTAAGTCGGGTATGTCTAATGTTTCCAAGAAAGGCAGAGAGTTTGGTGCCCTCGACTCTGACCAAGGCGATAACATATGACTTGAGGAGCCTTTCGCTCCTCCCATTGTTTGACTCCCAGTGTTATACATGGGTTGTGTGGTGTAGCAGTTGCTTTGAGTTATGGTGTTGTAGAGTGGATTTCCATGAGGATTTTGATATTGGGATATAGAATTGCCCCTAGGATAAGCAGTTCCCCCTTGACTCATTTGAAGTTGTGAGTAAGGTTCCCCCATGGATTGGTTGGGACTTCCTAAAGGATTCCTGCCCATCACAGAACTAACCATTTGTCCTTGATTCACATAAGGAATGCTCATGTCAATTAGTGACTGACCATGCATGCCTAAGAATGGAGGGGGAATTGTTACGTTCCCTACCGACATGTGCATATTGGGAATTTCCCTAGATATGTGCATCTCGGGAAGCGAACTGTACAATGGTAGTCGACCATATTGTACAATGCCTATATTTCTATAGAAAGCATTATATGGAGTGCTATATGTAGCACTTGTCCAAGGTATGCAGTTTGACACTATAGGGGTGGAACCTGGCATCGGCTGGGTTCCACTCATAGAGGGTGTCATGTGAGTGGCTCTACCTGGGACAAATGGGATAGTGGGGTTCTCTATTACTGGTGTTGTGGTGATTATTGATTGGGGAAGTGGTGGGGGACCAAAAGTTTCCTTTAAGTCCCATGACTTGTTAGTCGTTGATGGGATAAATCCAAATGTTCCAACTACTAAAGTAGGAAGTATAAGTACCACAGGATCCAAGATTGGGTCTGATAGATTTATAAGTGGAGGGTTTAAGGGAGGAAGGAATGCTTTGGTAAAGAAATTCTCCAGCAAACTTAAATCGTCAGTTGTCCAAACAAATCTTGAGTGAGATCTGGGAGACTAATTCGCCAAAAATGGGGAATCTAGTTCATTGGAACTTGGCGGATCTTCCACAATGAGTGGAGGAAGTCCTAGCAATCCTCTAGATTGACGATGAGGGCTGGATGCAGCCACGGTGACCGTTAATTTTTGTCAATTAATTTTATTGTGATATTTGTTAAAGTCTCAAAATGATAACACTCGGGTGCCTAAAAAATATAAAAAATACACTAAGTTGATCAATCAGCAAACAAAGGGAAATTACCCTTTTTGATAAGCACCGATCACCAGAGATGAAACCTAATATCTCAATGAATAACAAAGAAGGTTGGTCAGATGTATAGTTACAGTTACTCTAGAGCTTTGCCCGAACTACAGATTGAGGGGCCAAGTACTCTCGTGAAGACAAGCACCCTCCCAAAATTTGAATACAGAGTATATCTTTCCATGTTAGGTACCAGGACAGCCTGCCCTAGTCACCTTGTGTAAGTCTGTAAAATTTTGGCCACTAAAGATACCTCATATCATAGACACCACTGGGGGGGACATAGTCATAGACAACATGTTGTTTGGGCAGGATACCTGAGTCCCCGAATCAGCTCTGAAATCCCCGAAGGTATCCCCAATACACAAAATATCCAAAGGAGTTGTAAGAGAAGGTGGTCTACCTTCACTTACAGTCCGATGGTGTCTCGTATTTTCCTCCACTTTTATTGGAGTTGTCCCTGTAGTATGAGTGCAGAAGGAATTTTTCTCTATTTTAATGACACTAGTTTGGTTTTCGACCTTGGGCAGTTTACTCACACTGCTTAGCCCAAGATCCTAGCTTGCACTAACGTTTTCTTTCTAGATAAAGAGTTACTCATTTATTTCAGATAAATTTAATGTTTACTTGATTATTTTCTTCAGTAGGGGAGTTGATGTAAGAAATGTGATGAGACCCTTGACTCAATAGATCATGCACAGGACAATGCTTTAAAAAAATTTCAATTCGATGAAGACAAGTTGTATTCTACAACTGAGATTTTTTCACATATTCATATTCTTTCCATGCATCTTAGTCATTTAACACATGCATAACCAAAAGATTTATTTCCAATGTTTCTTAACAACTACCTCAAACCAAAATAGAGCAGCTTTTAACCAGCTAAACAGAAGGATGAATAAAAAATGTGGGCCTTTCTTTCGTAAAAAATGCTTTTAAGAAAGAAAAACAAAACTTCTTTCCCAAAAAAAAACTTTTTAGGACACCTATTTTGCTAGCAAAATGCAGTTACAGATCTTCTTTCAGTCCATGAGAAAGCTTCCTATTCCTTTTCACTTATATACATAGTTGAAAATCAAGTTATTGGGAGACTAACGCTCTGTAACAGTGGCTACTGAGAGTTAATAGGTCCACTAACGCTCCCCGTAAGCAGACACATTGCTTTATAAAGCTCTGTGTAATCTACTAACCTGCATTAGTGTGGGAAATCAGTCAAAAAGAGGGATTTCTAGATAAGATTCAGAGATGAATACTTGTAGGCAAGATGCAACAAGATATGTGGTGGGTCAGAAAGGGATTGCATAAGTATAGGGATCTATTAGAAGGAGGAGAAAAATGAGAACTGTCCGTGCAAACTATGAACTAGATGTATAGTCCCTACTGGAGTCACCAATTCTGCTATGGGGTAAAATGCACGGTGTATGGAGAATGAAAATACCCTCAAAGGTCTTCCCAGGACCTTCGAAAGACTGTAAGATTATCTGTAACTGTCACAAAGTTACATGCATGTTCATAAACAATTACTATCTATCAAAGTATGAGAAGGAGATTACCTCTAGCCTCTGTGTAGATTTGCTGGAGGGCACAAATGTGGCTAGGTGGAAGTCCCCTGAGCCGGCTCCAGATCAAGTCCTGCACAAAGAAGAGACAAGTGTAATCACAACATACAACTCTAAAAACTAATACATGAATACATAAAGAACATATAATTGCATACAACTAAGCTACTCTTGCAAACAAGTATTGGACAAACAACTTAGTGAATGATAGTACCAACGCCATAGAGTAGACAATACAACTACAATTTTCTATTAATATTGGAAGAGTGATTACAACAATCTATTGCATCAACCTTCCTTTTCCCCTTCATCTTCTTTGTCTCTCTCTCCCTTCTTGCCAACTTCTTATGATATGAGACAATGCTCAACAGTCAAGTAGGCTATCCTTTCAAATGCTCCGACCCCTTCCACAATAGCCCTAACTTTTCTTATATAGCAATTGAGTTAGGGTTTCCAAGTTCCTCCTTGAGTTCTCTAGGGAAAAAGCAATGAACTTGCCATGTTTTTAAGCTCTTTCCCATTTTCCTCCTTTCAAATTAGAAATCATCCAAATAGGTCAATTTTGGATGTTTCCTTGCTTTTCTTGAGTAATTTTAGGAAGAAATATTTAGATATTTATGAGTCAATTTGTTCCTTTGACCCTTAAAACTTCACCAAGTTTCACTAACATTGTCCCCTTACTAGCAACTTGAGTTAGTATGGTCACTAACACACCCTTAGGCTTGGAAACAAGATTTATAAAGCAGGTTGTTAGTGCAAAACTAGCGTTAGTGTGGAAATTAGGCCTATGATTGTGGCCTTTGCTTCAGTCATCATGTCTTTCCCCTCTGAGTTCTTGAGGAGTTCAATTTGTTGTATAACACTTCTGCATTTTTGCTGTAGGCTTTTGTTATTCTGCTGCTACCTTCGCAGTGTCCCGTACCTCCTGTGCCTTTGTTGTTGCTGCCTCTTTTCTTCTCTTCTCTCCAACTGTGCCATCTATAGTTTTGCCTCCTCCTTCTTCCTTTGTGCAACAAACTTCTCTGTTTACGCCTTGGAGATGGCTGGAGTGTGTACTCGAGTAGCCATAACTCAAGCATGTCGAATACAAAATCATCCGTGGTCGGGTACGGGAGCTCGTTCCACTTCTTCGCGAGGTCCTTGTACATCCTGATGTACACGTGATGGAAGTCCACCTTGAACTTTGTGAAGCTTTGTAGGCTATTATAGATAGTGGGTGACAACCGCAACTTGCAGTTAATCCCCATTCTGATGTTCATCTACATGAACATTGAGAATATCTTACTGTCTTGGATCCTCTGCGCATCTTTCGAGGCCCATAGCAAAGCATACTTTGTGGCCTCTAGAAGATCTTGCACAATTGTGGGGAACTAGCTATCCTTAGGCAATTCGCAAGCCACCAGCAATATGGACAGTAGAAGCCATGCATAGTGGAAAGTCTTCCCCTATTCTTGTGCCTCATGGAAATTCTCCATGAACTCCTCGCACAAGTACTTGGACCAGTTAAACTAGATCCCCTTTGCGCACTGTGCGGCAAGTGCAACCACCAGCATGGGCACCTCATCTGTGTGACACTTATGCATAATCTTCCCAGCCGGGTTCTATGTCGTGACTTTGACCACATTATTGTTGATACTAGAGATTGCGTAGACCCTCTTTTTCTTCCCTAGCTTGTATTTTTTCTTCATGGCCTCCATGATGGAGAAATCATCACTTTTTCCTTCAGATATGCTCACTAGGTTCTCCCCTTTACAAGCGAGTGGGGTACTCCTATGGATTAGGTGGTCCGTGATGGGGATGGGCTCCTCCAGCTGTAAACACCCATTGTGTACCAGGTAGAGCAGTTGCCTAATGACGAAAATAATCACTGGGGCACGATGGTAATGCAGTACCAAGAGCAAGTTCAACAACCCTACCTTTTCTACTCCACACAACCACTTGTGAAGCTCCAACTCGATGACTCCCACCCTGTGTCCCTCTTCGGCTGCATGAGTTGTGCAGTTTCCAAGAGTAGGAATTTCTTATGGTCAGCGAGATCCCAGTCTTTAAACTTTAAACTTGACACCCATCCTATTTGTACTCCTTCAAAAATGATATCATCGGGTAGCAATGGGGTTTGTAGAGAGATTTTGCTCTCATCTACATCCTTGCGTACCCTTACCTTCCCCTTGCATGGAGGAACACATGTGGGCAAGTTGGTCAGAAGGTCTGTGCTCTCACTTTCTTCCTCCATTTCTTTGTCCTCCTCCTCTTTGACTAGGATTTACTCAAATTCCTCTTCCTCCTCCTCAGCTTCCAAGTTAATTGCGTTCTCCTTTTCTTCCATGGTCAGTTTAGCTCACAGTGTGTTTCTAGGGGACACGCAGACTGGAATCATGGGCTGCTTATCTTTCTTCATTCTTGGCATGCAAAGTGATTTAGTGATTTCCATGACTATCCTGGCGCTCTCACAGACATCTTCTACTGGCATGGGCTGTGCAGCGTCCTTACCAGTCATCTCTCCAATATCCTTAGCTTCTTTAGACACTGCCATGTTTGTTTTCCACAAATCTCTCAAATTATCATGTAAGTGCTCAAACAGTGGCTTAAAATGACACAGGTTAAATAGGTTTGGGTTTAGAAATCTCTGGGTGCACGGCAGATGAATTCTCAAATGGCGAAGTGTTGTTTGTTGGGCAGCCTTCTGTAATTTATAACACTTTTTGAATTCGAATTCAATTGTCCCCCCCAAATCTGGTCCATTAAGGCTTCCTTGGCTTTAGATTTTCCCAAATCTAGCCCATAAAGCTCACCTTAAATGCCCGTCGCCTGCTCCATTTGGGCTCAAACCAAGCATCACATTGTGAATAGTGACTATAACGGTCACTTTCTAGCCAACCCGCGTGACAGTGCAGCTACCCTTGCGCTGTCACGAACCTTATGACACTTCGCACCTGCACGCAGTCTTGTCATCGTGCAGCTCTCGAGCAGAGTAGTTTATAGTCCTGTGCCTCCTTTCAACTACCTGGAGCACTAAGACTATGCTTCCCATAGCTAGTCAGGTGGCTGAGCCACTTGTATATGGCTTCACCCGACTATGATTTACTTTTCCTAGGAAAAGTTCGCCTTTTAACTTCAATACTTGCATCACACACTTTACCATCTACATCATGCCACCATCTGTGATCCCCTTAATAACATGCGGTCCAATCCAAGGCATCAAACTGATCAACTCTCAATGGTAGTCTCCAAATTTACCAACACAATCGTCCACATCCTTTTTTATCACCACAATATTTTTATCAAGCAAGTCCCTCTTTATTCCTTTCTCAAGCTTCTTGACTTCCTCTTCTGTCATGGCACTTTTCTCCCTCAACCCAGCTCATTCATTCATGACTTCTTGAAGCCTAACATTACCCTACTGGATCTTTTCATCAAGTTCCAAGCATTCTTCTTCGTGCTCTTCCAAATGCACGATTCCTTCTTCCAAGGCTCCGCAATCTGTCATATCCATGGGTATTACTATGCGTGGACTAGGCATGATATATCTCATCATCATTACAGTGTTTGCGCCATCGGCTAGCCTAGGAGGTGTCTGTCCCATCAGTTTATTGCACATTGTCCTATAAGCCCATAAGACTACTCGTACGCGCAAGTCCCAATAAGTTCAATGTGCATTGCATACCTTGTTCAGCACTTTCCACACTTTTCTAAAGGCTTCTGCATGGATAACATTTTGAATGGTCGTTCTCTCCACACTCTGTCATTCCAACTCGATGAATCAGTTACACAGTTGCCCCCCGAACACATGCTGATTGACCATATCTCCCAATGCAAAGTTCATGTGCAGATTCTACATAGGTTGTTTGACATATACCTGTATCCACTTGGACAAATGCGTGCGCATACCATCTCGTCCATTGTATCTATATGCCAAATGCACTCTCGGCTTCCCAAAATATGTGTGCATCATCCTTCTACATGCATGCTAGTCTTCAAAGCGTCCTTTTTGCATACCCCGCAACCTCGCAGGCTTAACGTGTAGTACCCAATTCAAGGCCTAGAAACGTTGCTTTTATGGCAACTCCCTTTCAAATCTATCCAAGAAGACATCTACCTTACCTAACCCATCATAGGTAGGTATATCTCTCACTTCTGTCAATACACAACATAGTGATCTTGTCATCATATTACAATTAAGCGTGGTTACCTCGTGCTTCTGCCATCGCTCTATCTCCTCATCTGAATGCGAAGTACAAGAACTTTCACGCTCCCATGAAATCTGTCCATCCGCGGTGGGGTTTACCCAATCTTACTCTCATGTGGTTATTTTGTAGATGCAATCCAAATCATCATGACTTTCATATTTGTGCATTGGTTCTATATAGCGCGATCCCTCGGTAGGGTCCAAGGGTATAACTACGCGTAGATACTTCTTCTAAAAAATCATCTTGCGCTTCTTGAGATTAATCACCCATTCATGTCAGTGGCCCAATCAATTCCTAAGATCGTGGGGTAGGGATTGCTATCATCAACAATCTCTATTGCTTCAAATTCTACTGGCATGCTCTCTCCCTCAGTATCCACTGTGATTCCCTGCAATCATCCTAGGGGTATTATCTTTTGTTGGTCCACCATTCATAGCTAAATAGGAGACCACTACAGCGTAGGCCTCCCCATGCCCTCCCATGTCTACTTTGGTAGAAAATTTTCATCTGATCCTAAATCCAAAATTACTTGGTCCATCTCATATTCTCCAATCTATGCGGTTAACCTCATTTCTCTTCCTGTCCTAGTCTTATGCTTTCCAAGCTTCCAGACTACACACGGTTCTCCTGGCACTGTCCCAGCACATATGTTAATGAGTTTTTGTAATCCCTTGACAACTTTACTGTCACGCAGTAGCTTGATACATGTTTCTAGGAACATCGTGATCATCAATGGGTCCATCTCCGGCTCCAGTCTATCTTTGCTTCCTAAAGTGGAGGCATTAGCGAAGCTCTTCTTAGCTTCCATAAAGGTTTCACAAGCGTGCTCCAAATCAAACTCTGCTTCTTTCACCAGACTTTTGCAAACCCAAGTACCATCTTTAGGTTATTTTCCTTTGTCATCTCCCATCGTAATTCCACTTCGGAGCACAATATTCACATTAGGGTCTTCCGCGCATGGCTCAGACCTCATCATTTGCAGGTTCTAAGTCGGGGGAGGTGATAGTGCTCCCTTGTTGCTTATCCTAGCTATCAGTGTAGGATAACCTTCCATCTCATGATTAAATAAGATACAATACTGGCATGATGGATACATTGGATTTGTACAATCATAGGCATAATGTCCTGGACCTCCACAATTGTAGCATATTAGTTGTCTGCGACCTCTTCCAGGTCCTCCTCCACCTCGGCCTTGTCCACGCCCCTTAAATCCAATTCACGCCATCCCTGCACTCTTATCTAGGGGCCACGTTTCAGCCTGAACCCTGTAGGTATGAGTTCTATCCATCATCAACTCATAACTTCTACAAGTGCGCTCATCGTGTCCCACCGATCTACAAAAATTATAGAACAACTGTTGCAAATTTTCATGTACTTATGTAACAAATGGTAATTGTCCATAGCATGCTTTCCTCCTATTTAACCGATCGCACACCATAAAGTATATGCTGTGCTTAGTCCTACTTATGCTTCTGGCCTTAATGGCATTAGCCCTCCTCCTGCGAGGTAATTCGCGAACACTAAGCAATGGTCTTTGTCATGACCCTAACCCTTGCATTTTACACACCACACCTCTTCGCGCACTTCTACTCGACTTGTCCTATCCTGTTTTAGACTACGCATCTCAAGGCATAAGTTTTTCAACTACACGTGGATCTGCTGAACTCCCAAGTTAGGGTCCTGCATTGCAGTCTCATGTAGCCTCATCGTGATGTCTAAAGCCTCTACCTGAGTTGTTAACCTCTGCTACGATAGTGCATTCCTCAAATGTAGCGTTAGCGATGCCACAAACCATTTGTGGTGTTGTCCATCTGTCAAAGTCATACTAGCTTCGTGAATTGTACACTTCAACCTATGATCCAGCTCCCAAGGAGCCTCACCTGGTAGCATTGTGAGCTCTTTGAACCTGATGATTGAATGCACCTCTGACTTCAGCCTGCTAAATTCCTTATTTAGCGTAGTTTGGATATCCACGGTTCCTGCATTCAGATTATCACTTGAGTGCTTAATGTACCACATCAATGCATGGTACTACAAAGTGCTAACCAGCATTGATTTCTTGATATTATCATTTGTAACTCCCAGCGCTTCCCATATGGACTTTACAATGAAACAAAATTGATTCGGATCTTTCATCTCCCAATCCCTTGAACACAGACAACTTTATCGATCTTTCCATACTAAAATGTTGTGGTGGCGAAGGTGGTACGGGTGAAGATGGAGGTGATGGTGGTGAAGCTAGTGGTGGTGTGGGTGGGGACGGTATGTGTGGAATTATCTGCCTTATCAAATGGATCACACTTTGCAGAGAGACCTTTGCGAGCTCTTCCTCATCCCCTCATGGAGATGAAATCAAGGGGCTATCCTCTTGTGCCTTACTTCCTTCATTTCTGTAATTTCTTCCAGTTTGTGTAGCCCTGAACATCAATGTCACTGCATAATCTGCTTTTTACACAATACCATTTTAATACAAGTATTCAGAGACTTTACGTACTTACCTCATAGTCCTTTTAGAAAGTGTCACTCTACCTCGCTATAACTGAATGAAGTATCTATTGCAAACTCAGAGATGAATCCTCCTATAATCTGATCGAGCCAGTGATCAACAATGCACATGACCTTATCCTCTGATTCTTCTAATCTGTGCACCAACTCTGAGGTCCACACAATAGGACTGTTAAGCTTCCACCTTCCTTGGCTCTCTGCTAGCTTTGCGATCCACTCGTACAGCTCAGTTGGGAAATGTGTGAAGAAGATTTCATGAATCTTTGTGTAGAGGTAGTAGTCTAACAACTCTTCCTTTGATAGTCATGGATTCTTGTTCTCCTGTGTTGCAAATTCATGAATTTTCTTGTCCAACCAACCTTCAATTTCCTTCTTAGTTGGATTCCAATGATACAACGTCAGACATCTCTATGAATATTTTGGTCCTGGCAACAAAACTATTTGTTGGTTTGATAGGGCCTGACCCAGGTTCAGAGTTAATTAGCTAAAAAAATTCCTGTGCTACTGGCCCTTTCAACAACAGCCTGCGAAGTGTAGATTGATGTCTCACCTGAAGTAATATGGGGGGATGCTAGAACCATGTTTTCGCACCCTTCAGATGTCAAAGGGGTCGATTTAGTCTAACTAGGAATATCATTGTGTAGGTCACTTCACACACCTCCCTAACCTGTGATACCTTCACAATTCGTTACAATCACCTTCTCATAGCCCTAACTAGGAGCTGAGGTGCTTTTGTAGTGCTAAGGCAGTGATTTGCTTTATTTCCCTAAGTTACACCATGAATCTTATTTACCTTCTTATAACTCTTAGTTAACTTCGCGTAAACAGATACTTTATCTTATATTCACTTAATCAACACAATTATATAAGTTCACACAACATATAAATAGTAGAAATGTGATTCATACCTAATACATTCAATGGACAAAATAGGAAAAAGATACACATAATTGATATGAAAAATTCACTTTATTACTTCTCCCATGGTTACATACTCGACTCACCCTGCACACTCAGCTACAGGGGTCTGCGCACTCAACTGCAAACTACTAGGCCTCTGTGAACTTAGCTACAGATCCTTCTCCTACTCTACGACCCAAAGACTCAAGTCTACACTTAGATCATACTCAATTCTTCTATTCCATGACTTTGCCTGATTCTTAACTGATTTACAACTTAGAGCCTCACTCTATTTATACAATCCCATGGTTTGCAGACCATCGGTAGATCTTTAAAGCCAACATTACATTACAAAAATGATGGCGGACAACCTTATGACTCATTTACAATCTCCGCGCTTTGCGCCCACAAAGTGCAGAGTCTCTACGTTAGATTTAGTTAAAATTTGGGCTTTAAGCCCCAAAACATGCCTTGGAGGATCCCACACCCAACAGAATTTACGGAAAATCACCTCCAGGTGGCATACACTCTTTTCCTTCACAAAACTAGCATATATATTCTAGTCTCCTTCATCAAAACAACATATACATCTCAAAACTGAAATTTCCCAAAGGTCTTGTAGTCTTTTTTCATGAGGATACTTAATACACTAGGAAAACCTTTCCCATGACTTTGCAACATCATGAAACTCACCAAAAGTACCTCAAAAACAATTACACACACCCCAAGTATGATAAACAAGACTTGACAATCTCCACCGCTATCAACTAGGTGTAGTAGCTCCACCTCCTACCAAGGCATCAACATATATACCAAATACCTACACCATCATTTGCAACCATTGAATTAAGGTCTACAACCAATGCACAAACCACCTTTGTATCGAGTGGTACCAACAACTCATGCTATTAGGTTGACAACAAATCCAACCATCAACACTAAATAACGACATCAATGTCAACATAGACATTTGTGACCATCATACAATTGCTTGAAACACTTCAATACATATAGTATTAACATATTTATTAAAGCCTCTTATATAAATATAAAATTAACTAATTTCAAGGTCACTTTACATTATCAAAAAATGTGTTTTACTATCACTCGTCACCTAATTAAACTCACACTATACTTTTCAAAATGTTCCACATATGTAACCTTATGCATTAAATCATATAACAATACATACATATCTATGATACTAAACTTTGTTGTTCATTCATGTGTTTTTCTTAGCTTTATTAACCTTCCAAACTATAGTTTCAATAGCAATGTTGTATATGCATTTCAAGAAGCCTTTGAGAAACTTCATAAACATGGAAACATAATATTAGTACATGTATTTCACCATTATGGAAACCTAGGGATATGTGCAAAATCTAACATCAATGATAAGGATCTATTCATGCATAATCAATGACTCACACACAATCAGGGTTTTGGTTTACCTAATGATTACTTTCCCATCCATTATTTTTTCTTGTTATTTTTTCATTTCGTTACGTTTCTACCACGATTTTGTGGATCTACAAAATATTTTAATTTCAAGGTTTTTTTCATTGATCGTTTCACTTTATGGTGCGTAAATGCTACCATTAAACTCTTGTCTTTTGATTTTTTTCAGACCCTTGACAAATATGCTCAGATGATTTTCTTCTTCCAACCATTTAGAACATATAACTCTAGTAAAATGTTATTAATTGTTACAGGTTTTGGTGTGCCCCATCATTGGGTAATTATATGGTTCTTAATTCACCCCCTAGCTTAGACAAACCAACTATTCTCACAACTTATTTCTTACTTTTGATTATATTTTGTTTATGAGATGAGATAGAGTTGGATATTTTGCTTTGTGGTCTAATGTGCATTTAATGCAGGATTAAAGGATAAAATCAAGGAATTTTGGCCAAGACCTTGGTCAAGACTCAAATGGGACAAGGGAGAGGAATTATAGGAGGTAAATCCTCCTCATTTACTACCCCTCCATTCGAATATTCCTCCATCAACTCGGAGTGAAAACAACCAAATCATGAGGACTAGAAGGCAACCAAGCAAGTGAAAGACAAAGGACTAGTTTATCTCAAGTTTGGAAGCCAAGCCTCCCTACTTTTAAGGAATTCATTACAGACTTCAGATGTACAAGTAGGGAGGCTTAAGACCTTAGTAGGATTCATATTTTTTATTGGAAAACTTTGCTCTATTTTAGAGCTGGAAGATTTGTGATAGTTTTTGATGTAATCCATTGTTTCGATAATAAGAATGAGTTTTGTTTTGAGCCAGCACTAAGATAACTTAGAGGGCTGAAGCTCTTGGGTTAGGGACCAACCCTAGCAGCCAAGGCTACTCTTTATTGTACATGTATCCTAGCATAAATTCATAGTTTGATTGTTCATTTTCTTGAGTAGCTACATTTCCATTAAAATAGAGTATATTAGATTGGTTGTATGTTAGTTTTCTTCCATTTCTTCCTTCTTCAATTAGTAGGTTAGCAAGGAGAAAAATGATTACCATAAGGTTGTCAGCAGGTGTCTCGGCCTCACTTCCTCCCTATGGGACCATCACTTGAGGAAGAGACCCTTCAACAACCCCAAAAACACAGATTTTTAGTTCATTCATGAACTTTGGAGTTTTTTTTGTCTTAATTCAGTTTGGTTTATTTCATTGTCATGTTTTTCCATTCCTCTATTTTTTTTGCAATAATATCTCACTCATGCTTTCATTTCCTTCAGCACTTTCTTCATGCGTAATATGGGCAATTGATTCATCCTTTTCTAGTTTATGAAGATGTATCTTGTTGCATAGTTCTTGGAATACACACTTGTTTTAAGCACAACAGATACTTCAAGAGGATATCCATACTTCATCAGTAACATCCACCTTCCACTTCATCCACCTTAACCATCTCTTGTTCCACCATCAACCTCACTAGTTTTTTTGTCCTTTTTCATTGAAATTCCCCTAGACACATTGAGTGAATATAGCCATCTCTTCTCTTGGATATTGACTCATGAGTGTTCGTAGATATTCTAACACCCCATCCCACTCATCGCACACCTTTTCCAATATTCCCAACACCTCAGGATTTTCTCTCGGTTGTATCCTGTAGGTTTCCTGTAATTCCTACAAGATCATCCTATAGGTTTCTAGTACATCCTGTAGGTTTTCCTGAAACGACCTGTTTTGAGGCCAAATTGATGGGAAACCTCTAGGAAGTCACAAAAAGCCTCCTAGGACCCTTCCACACCATCTAGCCACTCCATAAGCCTTTTAGCCATCCTCAATCACCTTCCATCCACCTGTCACATCCATAAGAACAATTAATTTTCCTACTTGATTTTTCCAAAAAAAACAAAAAAAAAGTGATAACAGATTTAGTTTAATTTTCTTGCTTACACATTAGTAAGTTTTGATGCTATTTACATATGTATATTAGATAGCATCATTAGGTCAGTGTTTATTTAACAATTCTTCTTAACATAGTTGTTTAAATGGTTAATTAGGATATGGTGTGATTTAGCATTACATGTTGTTTTCTTCATTACTGCAGTAGAGTAGCTCCCTTAAAGTACATTTTCTCTTCTTCCATCAAAGAATCAAGCTTCTTTTGACTCTATAGAAGTCTGGCTTGGAACCCCCAGGGTCTCTCATCGGATGAATAGTGACAATAGGCAAGACCTTCTGTTTTGGAGAATTTGGCATTTACAGATAAATACTAATTCCCTAGATAAGTAGCCATATCTACAAAAATAGTTTAAAGCACTTTAGCCTTTTCCTATAAGTAATAGATAAGACAAAGAAGATAAGAATACCTACTTGTAGTTCCCTTTCCTCTTGTCTCCTTTGTATCGATCCTGTCGGTCCTTCCCGTACTTAACCCGCTTGAGAAGTACCTGTAAACACCAACAGAAGACAAAGAACCGATCGAAGCAAAATATCTATTGAATACATGTAAATGGAATTAGATTCATTTCACACATATAAGCATCATATAACAATACAAATATATGGGAGAAAGGTTCAAATACTTTATTGATTAGAAGAAGGAATTACAACCATTGTGTCTAATTCAATGTCATTCGTCCAGCTTGGATCCCATCCACATCACATCAAAAGCATGACAAACTTGTAGCATTACAATACTTGCTTCAAATCCAATTTTCATAGCAACATTATCTCCTTACAATTCAACATATTCCAGCCCCTGATCACTTAGGTGAGTGGTCAAGTTATAGGTAGATGAAGGAGGTTTTGTCATAAATGGTGGTACTCAATGGCCTTCCATACTTAGAATTAGTTCCATGAAGGGATGAGATGATAGGATGCATCTTAACTCATCCCTCATCCATTTTCGAGCTCACAGGAGTTAATAAGTGAGGGAACCTTCTATATGACTTCAAAAGATAAGAATATTCCCCAAACCTTATGTGAAATTTGCTCAAATTCACCCAACACAGGTGAAAGGAAGCCTAAGTGCTCCGAAGAGCACCCTGGTATGGAATCAACTTCTCTGCAGTGTACCCTTACATGGGCCTACCTGCACTAGTCCCTCTAGAGGCCATTTTTGGATGCCTTCAAGTCATGAAACTATTTGGGAAGGAGGAATTCAAAGGGGTGACTTGTTTAGGGCATGTAGCAACTAGAATTAGGGTTTGATGAGCCCTAAAACAATGATCTAGATGATGGGAGTGATGTGCCCAAATGGATCTGTAATAGATTCCCCCTAGAGCATGAAGTCGGAAAAATGCAAATGTCGAATGAAATGCTTTACGATGTGCTGAGGATGTATCGAAGTGGAATGTGACCTACATCAATTATAATACATATATCATGATATTTTGATTTTCACATGAATCGATGAGGGAAGGCATATGCATGCTCAGCTTATAAACTTTAATTACATGTACATAAACAGTCATCTACAGATATAGACCCATGATCGAATAACTGTCAATGTAAAGCCATTGTACATATGATTTAGTACTCCTAAAATAGTAGCTCGGATGGATGAAACTAGATCCGAGGTCTTATATCTCATTCAGTCGTTCACTCAAATATGAGTCTAACCATGTGAATATGTGATTTGAAGTTGAACATGGGAAGACACTGTTTGATTACCAGCCAATGATGTCAGCTATTAATAGATGTGAGATAAATCACTGATAATGGTAATGATCCTCAAGGTACTACAATACATTCTACATGGTGTGAATGGATGATTTGACGTCGAACACCATACTAAGTCTTTCGGTCGAAGGCCATTGATGTCAACCTATTGCCGAAAGTGAGAAACCTACCATTGATGCATGCAAGCCTCAAGGTATTGGAAGGGTGTTTCTAAGTCAACTTCTTGGATAATATGCTGATGTCGACAAGGATTTACTTGTCGCAGGAGAGCCTTGATATATCCCACATCAAGGACATGAATGAGTGTAGTGATTTTGGAGATGGAATTTTACTAACAACACAAGGTTCAGGAATGGCAATCATGAAAATAAAGTTTTATGGTATTGCAAAGGATGAATTTTGACTGAATGACTTCTCTTGAACATGTTGGCGACAATAAAATGAATTGGTAGCATTGACCCCAAACAAAGTGATGGATGGTATGATAGACCAATAATATGATAACCATCAAGCTGATAACCCAACCCAAATAGTCACTGTGATGAAATGAAAGTGTCATGTTCAAGAGTGACCTGCTACCATAAAGTGGTTTTCCCCTTTTTCCCATTTTCCCTAGTCATTGCTGACTAGTACCTCTTTATTTTTATCAAGCTTGAGGAGGATAACATATGCTTGTTGTATAATTCCACCCTTCGGGTGAATCCATTGCTATTTGACGTTTTAATGAGTCTAGCGAAGGTGAACCTCGGTATTGTATAGATGGACAAGTTTACTGCTATTTGTTGTTTTAATGAGTTTAATGACAAAGATAACTCGGTCCTTTTATTGTTTAGAGATTTTGAAAAGGGAAAAAAAGAAAACTCCACAAGTTCTTTTTCGTAGATTTGTCTCTCAAGCCCAAAAAAGCATAAAACAATATGAAAGAGAACCTATTGACCATGTTTGATCAACATATTCCTTTTTTGTAAATATTTTATCTCAATCATTTTTTAATGAGATTGACACAAGACAAGGAACTCTGCTCAGATTCTTTGTTTGATTTTTTAACGAGCTTGACACAAGACAAGGAACTATGCTCTGGGAGTTGTTTCATTTTCTTAATGAGGTTGACATAGTAAAAGAACTATCCTCATATTCGTTGTTTCATTTATTAACGAGCTTGACACAAGACAAGGAACTATGTTCATATCCTTGGTTTCATTTTTTAATGAGGTTGATAGAAGACAAGGAACTATCCTCATTGACCTATTTCATTTTTTAGTGAGGTTGACATAGTAAAAGAACTATCCTCATGGACCTGTTTCATTTTTTAATGAGGTTGACACAATAAAAGAACTATCTTCACATTCCTTGGTTCATGACCCATGATAGGAGGTCATGACTTCCAAGAGGTTCTCATCAGATGGAAGAACAACACTCTGGAAGGAGAGATCTGGTTCCAATGCCCCCAGTACACAATGTACAACATTACTGAATTGATCGTCAGTAGATGTAGGCATGGAATGGGTTGCCAGATAATTAACCCTTGGCGGAGATGATACCATTGCTACAAAAGGACCATTTAGAGATGATGGTTTACTGGAATCCATATTTGGATCAGGAAACAAAAACTTTTCAACGGTGATAATTATGCCTTCATGCGAGAAACAAATCACTCGAAAGAGTGTTGAAACAATAGCTCCCATGTCATAAACATAGTCGTGCCCAATAAGTAAATTGTAATCTAAAGGGCTTGGGACTACCATCACATTCAAATAAACAAAATTTCCTCCCAAATTAATAGGCAACTGAGGAAGGATCCCTAATGGTTGAGTGGTTCCTCTGTTAAAAGCCAATAGATTCTGGGTAACTGGCAGAAGCGGCAACAAACTGAGCGCTTGCCAAGCATATGTTATTGTCAAGCGGAATGAGTTATACTTGCGGACAAATCTAACCTTCCTAGGAGTCTAAGACTCTCTAATGACAAACAAACCAAATAAGAGCTATCCTTCTCTAGATACACATCATTTTACAAGAAATCAAATGTTCTCGATCTTACCTTAGTTCCAATGCTTGTTGTAGTAGTCCAGTCTTGTTGATCCGGATGAGCTCCTCCTTCACCTTCAGACCTGCATTCACTAACAAGGCAAACAATTACATAGCATCTGAATATTCATTATAAAACAAAATATACCTATCATACT
>APFE030915902.1:46504-94940 GCA_000404065.3 Pinus taeda
AGGGGTACGCACCCTAGCTTTAGTATACAGAGCGTATTACAACGCAGGTCTAATGTATATGGAGTGCGTACACGCAGGAAAGTTAGAGAGAATCTGCGTACCCAGAGATAAACATGTTTTTAAGTGACTTTCTCTCTCTTTGAGGTTTTGACATGAAGAGCAGAGGTATGGGGCTTGACAAAGAGGACAATGTGGCTATTGATGAGGCCACATACTGCAAATAGTCAGGGTGACAAAATTCAGTGTAACAGTTATCCTCTTTCATTTTTTAATGAGATTGACACAAGACAAGGAACTCTGCTCAGATTCTTTGTTTGATTTTTTAACGAGCTTGACACAAGATAAGGAACTATGCTCTGGGAGTTGTTTCATTTTCTTAATGAGGTTGACATAGTAAAAGAACTATCCTCATATTCGTTGTTTCATTTATTAACGAGCTTGACACAAGACAAGGAACTATGTTCATATCCTTGGTTTCATTTTTTAATGAGGTTGATAGAAGACAAGGAACTATCCTCATTGACCTATTTCATTTTTTAGTGAGGTTGACATAGTAAAAGAACTATCCTCATGGACCTGTTTCATTTTTTAATGAGGTTGACACAATAAAAGAACTATCTTCACATTCCTTGGTTCATGACCCATGATAGGAGGTCATGACTTCCAAGAGGTTCTCATCAGATGGAAGAACAACACTCTGGAAGGAGAGATCTGGTTCCAATGCCCCCAGTACACAATGTACAACATTACTGAATTGATCGTCAGTAGATGTAGGCATGGAATGGGTTGCCAGATAATTAACCCTTGGCGGAGATGATACCATTGCTACAAAAGGACCATTTAGAGATGATAGTTTACTAGAATCCATATTTGGATCAGGAAACAAAAACTTTTCAACGGTGATAATTATGCCTTCATGCGAGAAACAAATCACTCGAAAGAGTGTTGAAACAATAGCTCCCATGTCATAAACATAGTCGTGCCCAATAAGTAAATTGTAATCTAAAGGGCTTGGGACTACCATCACATTCAAATAAACAAATTTTCCTCCCAAATTAATAGGCAACTGAGGAAGGATCCCTAATGGTTGAGTGGTTCCTCTGTTAAAAGCCAATAGATTCTGGGTAACTGGCAGAAGCGGCAACAAACTGAGCGCTTGCCAAGCAGTGGAGGAAAGGATACTCATAGATGCACCTTCATTTATAATAGTTCCAGATACAAGAGTATTACAAACTTGTACTATGATCTAGAAAGGCGCATAAGAAGGAAGATGGAATCCTGCCAATTGATTCCAATCAAAGGATGTGACTAGACTACTTGGAGGGGGTACTAAAGGAATGAGAGAATTACCGTAGACAAAGACATTAAGAAGGCTATATTGGTGAACACGCTGAAGGATCGCACATTGACATGGTATATCAAGCACTCTAATGATCACCCAAATGCAGGAATAACAAAGATCCAGAATGCATTGAACAGAGAATTTAGCTAGCCGAAATTAGAGACACAGTCAATCATTGGGTTTAAAGAAATCGTGATGCTTCTAGGCGATACCCCTTGGGATCTAGATCAACGGCTAAAGGGTATGATCTACGAGGCTAATATGATGCTCATAGATGCACAGCATCGCACATGGTCTATGGCATCTCTAACAACACACCTAAGGATGGTGCTATCACAACAGAAACTTTTTACCCAGGCCAAAGCATTGGAAATGGAAATGAGGTTGTATGAGACACGATATAGGATTCGGGACTGGGAGTTCAAAAAATCCATGCACAACTACAGAATCTCTGCCTGGAAATGCAGAGCTTCGAGGAGGATAGGGCACTGCAGCCAGAGGCATGTGAGGATGTATGGTGCATAAAGTGCAAGGGCCAGGGCCATGACAAGGATCACTATCTAGTATTCACAAAATACATGGCAGGACGACGGCTAATGCCGTTGAGACTAGAGGCATAGGCAGGGCCGAGTATAATTGTCATTTATTGCAGAAGTATACATAGACTCCCCAACAATTGTTTTGTAATTTCTACAGGTCAGTAGGCCATGACGAGCCTACTTGTCATAGCTACGTGTTGATGATGGATCGGACCCCAGCCTATCAGATGTAGATAGAAATGCAAGCCCTCGACCCAGTGGTAGGGATGGTGCATGCGGGAGTTCAGGGGCGAGGTCGAGGATGAGGAGGAATGGGACCAGGAAAGGGTCGCAACAAGTTAATTTGTTACAATGGCAGAGGACCAGGGCACTATGCCCATGATTGTAGCAACCTGACGAGAGTATCTTGTTCATACTATGCTCAGTTTGATCATGAAATGGTAGATTGTCCTACGTTGATCACATAAATGTGTCAGAAAGGGGTAGTCTAGCCTACACCAACTAAAAATATACAAATGATGAGGTCTAAACCGTGCGAAAAGGATCCAAATGTGAACATAGTGATCATAAGCGGTGTGACTATAGGGGAAGATAAGCAGAAGTAGACCAAGGAAGATACATGGGTTTGCAAGGCTCCTACAAAGGAACCTTTGTTTGACTTAGAACATGCAAAGGAGATGTTCATGGAAGCAAAGAAGAGCTTCACAGAGGTCTCCACTTCAGGTAGTAAGGATCAATCAGTGCTAGGGATGGATCCTTCTATGCTTACTACCTTTTTGGAGATGTGCATGAAACTGTTTTGCGACAATAAGGCAGTTAAGGGACTACAAGAGTTGATCACCGGGTGTGCAGGGTCAAGGGAACCGCATGTAGTCCAGAAACTAGGAAAACATGCATTGCACACTGGGAGGGAAATGAGATTGACAACGCAAATTAGCAAGTATGAAATGGATTAGGTAATCCTAGACCTGGGTTCAGACGTGAATGTTTTACCAAAGCAGACATGGGAATGCATCGGCAGGCCCACATTACAATCATCTCCTATTCAATTACGAATGACGAACCAACATAATATTTTTCCCATGGGAAGGTTGCAAGGGGTAACAATTGATCTCGAAGGCGCGAGCATGCAGAAGGACTTTGAAGTAATAGAGATTGTTGACGACAACAATCCTTATCCGCGTTACTAGGAATAGACTAGGCCACCGATATGAATGGAGTCATCAACCTGAAGAAGGAGAAGATGATGCTATGGGGTAAAATGCATGGTGTATAGAGAATGAAAATACCATCAAATGTCTTCCCGAGACCTTCGACAGACTATATGATTATATTCAGATGTCACGAAGTTATACACATGTTCATAAAAAATTATCAACTATCAATGTATCAGAAGGGGATTACCTCAAGCCTCCGTGTAGATTTGCTAGACAACACATATGCAGCTAGGTGGAAGTCCCCTGAGCTGGCTCTAGATTAAGTCCTACACAAAGAAGAGGCGAGCGTAATCACAATATACAACTCTAAAAAACTAATATATGAATACGTAAATAACATATAATTGCACACAGCTAAGCTACTCATGCAAATAGGTATCGAATAAACAACTTAACGAACGATAGTACTGACACCATAGAGTAGACAACACAACTATAGTTTTGTATTAATACCTTCCTTTGCCCCTTCAGCTTCTCTCTCTCTCTCACTTCTTGCCAATTTCTTATGATATGAGACAGTTCTCAACAGTCAAGTAGGCTATCCTCTCAAATGCTCTAACCTTTTTCACAATGGTCCTACCTTTGCTTATGTAGCAATTGAGTTAGGGTTGCCAAGTTCCTCCTTGAGTTCACTAGGGAAAAAGCAGTGAACTTGCCATGATTTTCAGCTCTTTCCTATTTGCCTCCTTCTTTCAAATTAGAAATTCTCCAAATAGGTCGATTTTGGATGTTTCCTTGCTTTTCTTGAGTGTTTTTAGGAAAAAATATCTAGATATTTGTGAGTCACTTCGTTCCTTTGACCCTTGGAACTTCACCAAGTTTCACTAACATTGTCCCCTAACTAGAAACATGAGTTAGCAGGGTCACTATCACACCCTTAGGTTTGGTAACAAGCTTTGTAAAGTAGGTTTTTAGTGTACAGCCAGCGTTAGTGTGGAATCGAGGCCTGTGATTGTGGTATTTGCTTCAGTCATCATGTCTTTCCCCTCTGAGTTGGTGAGGAGGTCAATTTGTTGTATAACAGATGCCCCCTAAATTATGATATGAGAGGTTGTGACAATGGCCGAAATACTTTACCTTAACTGTAATTTTCCTCTCAAAAAGAGAGAGAGGATCGAAGCTTCAGGCAATGATGGAAACCTGATACAACACATATATATAAAACTGCTAAAATCATGTCCTGAGTCGGGCATTCCCATGCTCAGCAGCTATGTCAGAGTGATTTTCTCCAAAGAGATATGATGATACTGGCCACCGATAAGCACAATGTGGATTTGGTGTTATAATAGAATCATCCTGATAAGCTATCTCCAAAAAACAATATCCACAACTAGGGAGAGGAAACAAGGCTGAATGATGCAAACCTCTACCCAAGCTCTTGATTTCTTCTTTGCCAAACAACATAGATCGATACATGTGAATATATGCATTGACGTCAAACATGCACAAAATCATCTAATTACTAGTCAATAATGGAGACCGTTAACAGACACGAGGAAGGCCACTCAGAATGGTGATGGTCTCCAAGATGCACAGTACAATCTAATGAGTGTGAATGATGTCTTTGTTGTCAAACACCCGTTAGAATCACTTAACCAGGAGCCAATAATGAGAAACCCTGATCAAACACAAGGCAACCTGCAACTAATGTCTGCAAGTACCAAGGCACTGAATGTGTTTCTGGGTTGTCTTCCTAGATAAAGTGTTGAAGTTGATACGAAGAAACCTGTCGAAAGGTAGGCAATAATGAGTCCTACATTAGTCGACACGAAACGAGACAAGAATGATTTTTTTTTTTGATGAATATTTTGAGAATTTGGGTCTAAACAACAGAGGGCATGATGAAAGAATATGCTTGATGGGTTGATGGGGGAAACAAAAGGTTAACCTTTGAACAATAGAAGGCATGACAACAGTTTTAACCATGTAATACTAGACTCATGAACACCAAAGAGTGTTACGATACATAGGTGCAAGAACATCAGGGTATATAGGCTAAACTCAAAGGATGGTATATTGAGAGGCCGTCACAAGGAAGGTTTATTTGAGGGAGTGCCATGTTCAAGGGAATGACTACTGCCAAACAATGCTTTCTAATATGGAATATAGTTGTATTGTCCACTTTCCCCATCTGATTAATTTAAAGAGTCCAAATGGGTAAACTCATCGATCTTTTCATTTTTAAAGAGTTTGAAAAGGACAACGAAAAGAGCGACTCCTTGCCCTATCTAATTAGTTTGATGAGTCCAGACAACCAAACTCGTCGATTTTTTCATGTTTTAAGAGTATGAAAAGTATCGTAAAAAGAGTGACTCTATATCTTGTTTGTGTAATTTAAAGAGTCCAGACTAGACAACTCAGTGGTAATTTCATATTTAGAGAGTCTAAAAAGATTGTAAAGAGCAACTCCATGGTGGTCCTTTTGTCATAGTTGTTAACTGCGTGTGACAAAAGGTTAATAGTATACCCGAATTAGTTACTTTTCCGTGAGTTAATCTATTGAATCTAGATAAAGAGAAACCTATGTTCAATAGATGTCAACCTCATTTTGTTACGAGTACAAGGAGATAGATGAAACTCGTTTTTCATCGTGAATTTTTAATGAGTCATGCGATGAAAAACTAAATACCTTCATCAAATTTTAATGAGTCAAATGAAGAAAACTCAGGGTATATTTTTCAGTTTAGTGAGTGAGAAAAGGAGGTAAAAGAAATGCACATTCCTTCTTCGTAGATTTAATGAGCCCAAAGGAGCGGAAGAACTCAGGGATTTTTCGATTTAAGAGTGAGAAATGATCCCGAAAAAGAAAGTGCTCTTGTTGCTGTCGTATATTTTTAATGAGCACAGTGACAAAAACTTTAGATTTTTCAATTTTAACAAGCTAGAAAAGTACCTGAAAGAATGCTTGGTTCATCTTTATAAAGTTTAACGAGCCTTAAGAGAAAACTCGAGATTTTTTCAGTTTAAAGAGCAAGACAAAAGTGCCTAAAAAGAATTCTTTGATGATATTTTTTAGTTTAATGAGCTAGAAAAAGAATGAAAAAGAGTCACTCAGACAATCGTCATATAGATTTAACGAGCTCGACAATGAAAACTTAGAGATATTTTTATTTTTTAAAGAGCAATAAAATATCTCAAAAAGTGCTCTAATTCTTCATTGTAGTAGTTTAACGAGCCCAAAGAAGGAGACTTGAGGTTTTTTAGATTTAACGAGCAAGAAAAATACCATAAAAAGAATGGTCAATATTCTTCATGTTAGTTTAGCAAGCCCGGAGAAGGAGACTCGAGGAGTTTTTGGATTAACAAGCAAGAAAAATACTATAAAAAGAATGTTCAATCTTCCTTGATCTCATGCTTGACAATAGAAGGGTCTTTACCATTCATTTCCTCATAAGACCAAGGAAAAACATCGCGGAAGTCCTTAGCAAGGTAGGTGAAGCTCACAATTTCCTCAGGATTGCGATTAGCTCCAATCTGTATGTTTTCCATGATGCCTATCATAACAGAAATATCGATGAGCAATGTTTTTGAAATATTTCCCCTGTTTTCTTCTGAGTCCAAAGTTTAGATAGTCGTATATGGGGAGAAAATGATTTCATGTGCGTTAGATGACAAGATTTGAAGAGGCATCATGTCCGAATTAGATATTGAAACATGATGGTGCGAATCCTCCCAAGGTCACTCTTCTAAACTCATGATCCCTTAAATAGCTACATCCATAGGTAGAACTTGATTGAGTGGATCAAAAGAAGGAGCGGTTATGGGAGGGGTAGTGGTACCATTGGCTGTAACCAAAGTGACCAGAGATTTAGATGTAGATTGAATGGCTTGGTAGACCAATTCAGCTGTTGACAACAACATTTGTTCTTTATATGTGTCGATGCCTGAAGGAGCTGGTAGGATACATGGATCGGTCTGTTCATGAGGAATAGATGAAAGCATATTGACTCTCTGTGAAACCTTTGGTAGCTAAAGAGGGAAATAACCCATCAGGGAAGAAGCATTCAATAGATTGGTACCAATACTGACATAAGAGTTAGGTACACCACCTACTAAGGGTACAGAGCTGCTAGGTAACAAAGAGTAATCTGGGGTGCAAAAGGAGAGCTGGTCTACTGTGACTATCTTTCCATCGAAGAGAAAGAGGATGATATGGAAGACCGAAGACATAATTGCCTTCATGGCATAAGTCCAAGTGCGGCCCAAAAGCAGATTATAGTCGAGTTTATGATCCACGACTTCAATATCTATTGTTACCATTTTCCCACTCAAGGTGATGGGATAGTTATCTAGGTAACCTTTTCGGATGAAAGTGTGGCCATCAAAAGCCTTAAGGGAGTTCGATGGTCAGGATAGGGTTGGATAACCTAGGGTGAGCCAGCATGAAGCCAACATGACACAGGTAGAAGCACCTTCATCAATGACAAATCTGTGTATGCATTTACCTTTCATAGTAATTTTCACTTGAAATGCAAGCTGGTGAGAAAGGCGAGGTTTACACTTTTCCATTTCTAATATTGCAAGCATGGAATCCTGTGGGTTGATACCACCAATAGCCAAAAGCAAATATTTTCGTTGTGTTGGGCATGTCTGTAATACTTTGAACACCGACATAGCTGACAGTGCTTGCACCAAATCTTCTATAATGTTGTAATTTTGGGTGGCACGTGCAGATGTATTGTGCATTGTGCATCGAAATGCCCCTTTTGGGGGTCGAATTACAAGGTCCACAACCAACCTTTTGATATGCAAATAATTGGGTGGTAGTGGGTTTGGAATTGAAGACAGTTTCTCTGCATGAGCGATAGGAGCTCCATAGCATTTGGCTCGTGTTTGTAGATCTACCATTTCAAATGTGAAAATGGTAGGAGATCCTTCACCAGCTGAAGGATGTTGAGAACTATTGTTGCCCCCTTTTTGGGGTAGTAGTTGGTTTGCAATAAGGTTTTGTTGTTGCTAAGCGGGGAAAGGAGACAGCGATGGTCCTGCCAGTATCGTTTTGAGTAATGTATTTTGTGCACTCTTGAAGATGCGGACAATGATAAGTCATGTGGTCTTCAGAACATATTTTGCAAGGAAATATGGCAAGCTTATCCTTTTCCTCATTAGGAGGCACAACGGCCTTCTGTTTTGGGTTTTGCTGCTTTATTCACTACTCTTCAAAAGGAGCGGTCTTTTTCTTATTCTTCTTTTTGTTACCACTGATATTTTGTGTAGATTGTACAAAGTTTATCTCATTGGTAGGAAGAGCAGTCGATTTGGTAGTAGTGGAATCATTGGGGTTGCCAGGGGCATTGGGGATTATGTCATAAAAAGTGCCAACCTATGAATATATCAAATCTAAGTGTTGGGCATGATGTATGGATTGGTATTCTGTGACCACACCACCTAGAGTGGCATCTCTAGCGATTTGCGGGATTAAGGACTTACAGAACCAGTTCGTTAAGAGAAAGTCTGGGAGGGGAGCATTAACTAACCTCTGCCTACATCTCCATTCATGTATATGATCAGAGATGTGGGTGGCGGTATCCTGATGAAATGAAGTGAGGAGCTCTGTCCCGATCTCATAGTGCATGGGTAGCTAGAAGTGCTTTAGGAATTCCATCGCTAAAGCGTCGAAGGTGTTTATTGACGTGCATGGTAACTCAATATACCATTTAGCTACGTTGCCAGTGAGGGTGTGGGGAAAAAGACATAACCGGACACTATCATCCACCATAGAGTTGGAAACACAACAAAGATGGTAAGTGGCGATATGGGTGCCCAAATCCTCCCCTTGTGTTCCATCGAACTTAAGGATGTCTGTTGGTATCTTATGCGGGCTCGACGACCATTGTAAGTTGTGATAGATGGGGTCATTTTTTAGTTTGCATAAGGTGGGTATATCCAAAGTTGCCAAGAAAGGCAGAGAGTTTTGTGTCCCGGACTTGGACCATAGCGATGACATATGACTTGAGGAGCCTTGTGCTCCTCCCATCATTTGACTCCCAACATTATACATGGGTTGCATGGTGTAGCATTTGCTTTGAGGTATGGTGTTATAGAGTGGATTTCCATGAGGATTTTGATACTGGGGTATAGAATGGCCCCCAGGATAAGTGATTCCTGCTTGACTCATTTGAATATGTGAGTAGGGTGCCCCCATGAATTGGTTGGGACCTCCTTGAGGATTCTTTCCCAACACAGAACTGGCCATTTGTCCTTGATTGGCATAAGGAACGCTCATGTCAATTAGCGACTGACCATGGACACCTGAGAATGGAGGTGGAACCATTACATTCCCTACAGGCATGTGCATATTGCAAACTCCCCAAGTATATGAATCTAGGGGTTTGAATTGTACAATGGTGGCCGACCATATTGCTAGTAGATGGGAACCGCACCCTAGTGCCACATCGAGTGTGATAGGGAGTGTTGTATGTGGCACTTGTTGAAGGTATGCAGTTTGACACCATAGGGGTGGAACCCGACATCGGCTGGGTTCCACTGATAGAGGGTGTCATGTGAGTGGTTGTACCTAGGACAAATGGGATAACGAGATTTTCCATTACCAGTGTTGTGGTGACTGTTGACTGGGGAAGTGGTGGAGAACCAAAAGTGTCCCTTAAGTCCCACGACCCGTTAGTCATCAACGAGATGGATGGAAATGTTCTAACTACTAGAGCAGGAGGTACAGGTACCATGGGATCCAAGATTGGGTCTTGTTAACAAAATATATGACCTTGATAGGCTGTTGATCAAGTAGACTCTGAGTAACTCTTTCAAACCAATCTTTTGGTTGAGGCTTAGCCTCCTCAACCTAAGAGGAATCTCTCAATAGGTTTAATATTTTTAATTAATGCTTAGATGGATAACTCTAGGAACAAAATGTACAAATGTATAACTGGTTGACTGGTTGAATCAAAGATTAGCAAACATCTATTGGGCTATGGAGTCAAGATAGTCTTCAACAAAACAACATGTTCATCAAAACATGGAAGTCAAGGCACTTAGAGTTTAGGTTTATAAATGAAACAATAACATAGTGAATCAACACAGTTTCCAATCATGTGAAGGATGTTAGAGCATTTTCCAATGAATTCTAAGTATCACAATCTCATACCACTTCAAATAAGTAATTTAAAAAGGCCATAAGAACATCAAACAAAAACTCCTTGTGAATCTTGTGTAGTCAAACTGATCTATGTATTAAGTTTGAAAAACCACAATTTCTTACAATAACACAACTTTATTTTGCTAATGAAATTACCAGCCCTGAGGAATTCGATTCTCAAGCTTTATATATATATTTACAACCTTGGATATTGTGATCCATCTTTAGAGTATTCAAATTCCTAACTTTGACACATATCTATTCATAAAACAAACTACTTAATTACAACTTGACAACTAGCTATCTTTAAGAGTCCTAATACAAATAGGAGTGAAACTCCTAAAACATGATTTTAACAACCTTATCTATGACTTCAATACATTATTTAATCATCTTCCAACCCATGTCTTCGAGCTTGATGATTTCCACGGTGTTGTGACAAAACCTACTGAGTCATGACCTAACTATCCTGATAACTAGGAGACAGAGTTCCTCATTTTAAGGCCCTTAATCCTTAATGCTTATCTTTGAATAGTTTTGCTAGTATAAATGTGGCATGCATTAATAATCCATTAAAATTTCATTTTCCACCTATGAAAAGAAAAGGGAACTCGAAAATATGGAGGAAAGGATAAAACATGATTGTGCTACGAAAATACTCTGTTTTTGTAGCACAACTTTTATATCATTTATGAAATACTTCTTGGAACTTTGATTTCTACACCACTACCATATGAAACTTCATATATTATCCCATGTCTACCAGAAACTTAAAAATTTGGAACCAATCAAACCTTACCTCCGGAAAGCATCCATAAGTGATAAATGATCATCTTTAGCAATTTCGTAGCGCGCTACGAAACTGCTGTGTAAGCTCTTTTTCAACATGGCCTTCAAAAATTTGTAGTTTGGGAGTTTTTCAAAATTCCATGAAGACTGATATGATCCACCAAAAGTCAAAACCACTTACCCTTATAAGATGTTCTTCTTCATAGTTGTTCTTCTTTTTATATGCCAAAACTCTTTTTATGTGCCAAAACTGTTTTAATATATATATCCTTCACGACCCTTTTTCATCACCCTATTTCATTATTTCTGTAGACCCTTTTCCAGATTTGGTTAGTTGTATTTATAGGTCTTCAATTTGTCTCTTCAATCTCCTATTTGTAGCCCTCAGCTGAGCATTAATCCTCCTTACAAATTTGGCTTCTTTGATTGCAAGAACAGTCTAGGTAAAGTACTGAGTTTCACTGTTTACTATTTCTGGTTTGGAAACCTTTTCAGCTTCCCAGAGAGCCTTCATCCTTTTGAAATCTATCCTTTCAGTAGCATTCCCTCTTGTTCCCACTCTTAGTCTAGCAATTTCATTGTTAGCAGCTTTTAACCTTTCTTCCCTAACCTCGTAACTGGCTTTTTCAATTTGAGTGGTAGGAACTGTGTTTTTGTCACCTTCAGGTCTTGGAGACGGACAGTCTATCAACTCTTATTGAATAACATATGCTTATTCTCTTCTCCCTAGCTCAATATTGGAGTCTTTCATCTTCTTGGATTGCCCGGTTAAAGGTTTTTTGGGTTTGAAAACAAATGTTGCAACATCATCCTCAAAGAACAATTCCTTAGAGGGTTTCATTTTCTTCGACTTTCCTTGATCAAATTTTATCACATCTACTTGCAACAAAGGAGATTCTACAATATCAGTGGCTTTCAAAATATCATTTAAATCACCCTTCAAAGTTGAACCTTCTCCTGAGATCATTGTTTTACCTTTTTCCTTTGCAATTTGACTTCTAGTCAATCTCTTTTGAATTGGTTTATTGGTTGACTGTTCTTGTATTATTCCTTTAACCTCAGATATCTTTTCCTTGGTAGATTTAGGAGTTTAAAGACTGAATATTGGTGTTTTTCTTACTTCATATTTCACCTTCTTCCCATGTTTCAACTTAACATACCTTTTTGCCCTGGACATTACAAACTTGCTGGTTTCTGCTGATGGAGTTCCTTTAACCCTAGGGCTAATGTCTACACCTTGTTTTTCTACTCCAAAGTCACATAAAAACAAAAACAAATACCATTCATTGTTGATCCTTTTGAGTTCATGTAGAACTATCAGTTTGATTAGGCCATGATGAAACAGGGAAGTTTCACATCCTTGAGATTTAAACTATCCTTTATCTTCCATCTTAGCTACACTTTGAAATAAGAAGTAAGGAAAATCTATAAAAATCATATCAATAAAATGTAACAGGAGTTTAAAATGATATGAATAAACCTTTTGATATTTTCCTTCACATGTGAAATAATGTTAAATGTTGAAGAGCAAGTTGCATTGCTATCCTTGATGTAGTCTTTGGGAACTGCCTTGGTCAAGTTGGTTTCTACAAACTCTGGCTCTAGAAACACCTTACATGGTTCCATGTTGAATCTGAATTTTTTGAACCATGTATATTTCCCCCTCAGAATTTCTGCCACCAAATATATGACCTCTGGAGAAATTTGCAAGTTCAACATTCCAATCTTTGTGCTTGAGCCAGTGAAATGTAGGGAAAACTCCTATGTCACCTGAGTATGTCCTCCCTGCAATTTCTTACAAAACTTCCAGCATCCTGCTTTCTTGAAGGCTTCTACAACTAATTTGTCTCTTACTAAGACCTCGGTGCTTTCAGGTTCTGTTCTTAAACAATGACCAGACCTGTGACGTTTCTTCTCCTTTGTCATCCTTCCTTCCGAATTCTTGTAACAAAATTGGCCTCGCTTGAAATTCTGTTGATTAGCCTCACTTGCCAATGGTGGTTAGCCTTGCCTGAATTATGGATGAGGAAGACCTTGGTGAAAAATTACCAAAGGTTACTGTTCGAAAACAATTCTGTTTGAGGGTTTTCTTGCAAACTAAAATGATGAGACTAGCCAACCCTTTCGAATTTGAAATTATCTTTCATAATGAGCCTTAAAATTGAAATGATGAGTTTGGATGGTGGCATGCTCAAGGACTGACTCCTATCTAACACCTAATAACGAAAATTTTAATGTAATTTTAACGGATTGATGTTGGACAAGACTATTCTACGTATCTGCGCTTTTGTAGCGCACAGGGAAAAGTGCTACAAAAAGAGCACCGTTTTTGTAGCGCAAAATAGATAGTTTACACTGTTTGCGCTATGAAAACATGGTTTTGGGGCTAATTCCAAAATTTTTCAAAATGGCTTAAGTTATGAGCTTCTAAGAAGAATGTAAGACTCATGAAACATGGGAAAAGGATGTTAAACTTTATTTGTATATGAAAAATGAAACCTTTGAGACTCCTAACCTATCACCTACCCATTAAAACATAGGGTGACTTGACACTTATCTAAGACCATGACTAGGAACAATGTAACCATTATTTGGTGATAACAGGTTCGACAGATTTGTAAGTGGAGGGTTTAAGGGAGGAAGGAATCCTTCAGTAAAAAACTTCTCTGGCAAACTTGAATCATCCATTGTCCAAATAGATCTTGAGTGAGATCTGGGAGACTGATTCCCCGAAGATGGGGAATCTAGTTCATTGCAGCTCAATGGATATTCCACAATGAGTGGAGGAAGTCCTAGCAATCGTATAGATTGACGATGAGGTCTGGATGTAGCCACGGTGACCATTAATTTTTATCAATAAATTTTATCGTGATATTAGTGAAATTCTGAGAATGATAACACACGGGTGCCTAAAAATATAAAAAATACACTAAATGGATCAATCAGCAAACAAAGGGAAATTTCCCTGTCTGATAAGTAGTTATCACCGGAGATGAAACCCAGTATCTCGATGAATAACAAAGAAGGATAGCCAGATGTACAGTTACAATTACTCTAGAGCTTCACCCAAACCTCAGATTGAGGGGCCAAGTACTCTCATAAAGACAAGCACACTCCCAAAAACTGAAGACAGAGTATATCCATCCATGTTAGGTACCAAGACAGCCCGTCCCAGTCACCTTGTGTAAGTCCCTAAAATTTTGGCCGCTAAAGATACCTTAGATCATAGACACCACCGGGGGGGACATAGTCATAGACACCACGCTGTGTGGGCAGGATACCTGAGTCTGCGACTCAGTTCCAAAATCCCTAAAGGGATCCCCAATACACAGAATACACAAACTATTTGTAAGAGAAGGTGGGCTACCTTCACTTACAGTCCAATGTTGTCTTGTATTTTTCTCCGCTTTTACTAGAGTTGTCCCAGTAGTATGAGTGCAAAAGGAATTTTTCTCTATTTTAATGACACTAGTTTGGTTTTCAACCTTGGACAGTTCACTTGCATGCATCCCAAGTTCCTAGACTTCACTAATGTTTGTTTGCTCAATAAAGAGTTACTGATTGATTTTAGGTAAATTTTATGTGTACTTGATTATTATCTTCGGTAGGGGAGTTGATGTATGAAATGTGATGAGACTTTGACTCAATAAATCATGCAGAAGACAATGCTTTGAAAAATTTTAAATTCAATGAAAACAAGATGTATTCTATATATTCATATTCTTTCCATGCATCTGAGTCATTTAACACATGCATAACCAAAATATTTCTTTCCAATGTTTCTTAACAACTACTTGAAATCAAAATAGAGCAACTTTTAACCAGCTAAATAGAAGGATGAACAAAAAATGTCGGTCTTTCTTTCTTAAAAAAATCTTTTTAGAAAGAAAAAAAAAACTTGTTTCCCAAAAAAAAGAATAAAAAAAATAGGAAACCAATTTTTCTAGAAAAATGTAGGTACAGAGCTTATTTCAATCCATGAGAAGGCTTCCTATCCCTTTTGGCTTACAGACAAAACTGCAAATCAAGTTATTGGGAGACTAACACACTGTAACAGTGGCTACAGAGAGTTAATAGGTCCACTAATGCTCCCTGTAAGCAAGCACAATGCTTTATAAAACTTTGTGTAGCCTGCTAACCTGCATAAGTGTGGGAAATTATTGAAAAAGGGGGTTTTCAAGATCTGATTCAGAGATAAATGTATGTAAGAAAGATGCAGCAAGGTTTTTGATGGTTCAAAAAGGGATTGTAGAAGTATAGGGAGCTCTTAGAAGGAGGAGATAACCGAGAAGAGTCTGGGTAAATCGGGAACTAGATCTATAGTCCCTAGTGGAGTCGCCAATTCTAATATGGGGTAAAATGCACGGTATATGGAGAATGAAAATACCCTCAAAGGTTTTCCTGGGACCTTCGAGAGACTATAAGGTTATCTCCAGATGTCACGATGTTATACACATGTTCATAAACAATTATCAACTATCAAAGTATGGGAAGAGGATTACCTCAAGCCTCCATGTAGATTTGCTGGAGAGCACATATGCAGCTAGGTGGAAGTCACTTGAGCCGGCTCTAAATCAAGTCCTGCACAAAGAAGAGGTAAGTGTAATCATAGTATACAACTATGAAAACTAATATATGAATACGTAGAGAACATATAATTGCATACAACTAAGCAACTCATGCAAACAGTTATTGAATAAACAACTTAATGAACGATAGTACCAGCACCATAGAGTAGACAACACAACTGTAGTTTTGTATTAACAATAGAAGAGCGATTACAACCATTTGTTGCATCAACCTTCCTTTGCCCCTTTAGCTTCTCTCTCTCTCCCTTCTTGCCAATATCTTATGATATGAGAGAGTTCTCAATATTCAAGTAGGCTATCCTTTCAAATGCTCTGACCTTTTTCATAATGGCCCTAACTTTGCTTATGTAGCAATTGAGTTCGGGTTGCCAAGTTCCTCCTTGAGTTCACTAGGGCAAAAGAAATGAACTTGCCATGCTTTTTAGCTCTTTCCTATTCACCTCATTCTTTCAGATTAGAAATTCTCCAAATAGGTCGATTTTGGATGTTTCCTTGCCTTTATTGAGTATTGTTAGGAAGAAATATCTAGATATTTGTGAGTCAATTCATTCCTTTGACCCTTGGAACTTCACCAAGTTTCACTAACGCTATCCCCTGACTAGCAGCTTGAGTTAGAAGGCTCACTAACGCACCCTTAGGCTTGGTAACAATCTTTATAAAGTAGGTTTTTAGTATACAACCAGTGTTAGTGTGGAATCAAGGACTGTAATTGTGGTCTTTGTTTCAGTCATCATGTCTTTCCCCTCTGAGTTGATGAGGAGGTCAATTTGTTGTATAACAGATGATATTCAAGAAAAATTCCCTATGCGTAGTAGTTCCACTAGACCTAGCCGAAGGAGCTCGCTACACTGAACCAGTGCATGATAATGAAAGTGATGATGAGCTGGATTGTATTTACCAGATAACGGTGCAAGACTATGATCGCGTGAACCTGACTACAGATGGGAGAATCTCATGGGAGCGCGACAGTTCTTGTACTTTAGATTCATACAAAGAAGTAGAATGTTGGCAGAACCGGTTGCACGAAGTGACAATGCTGAATTGCAACAAGATGATTAGATCACTACATTGTGTGAGAACAAAGGCAAGGGAACTACCAACATATGATGAAGTAACAGTGGTGGATGAATTCCTAGACAAATTTGAAGGTGCAGTACTGGAATAGCAGTGGTACGGTGCACTGGAATGGGTGTTGCACACAACACCCACATGATGGTGGAGTACACATCAGAAGACCGTTGTAAACTGGCGTGAATGTAGGAGGCAGATACACTTGCAGTTTGGAAGCCCCCAACATTGAACGCAAGTCAGGTAGTCAGGACGAAGCAGCGTGTGTGCCCACCTGGATCGATGGGTACAGATGTGTGTTGTGCAAGCACATCCCAGACTAAGGATTGAGAATCAGAACTAGACGTGGCGACAGACACCACAAGTATTCCATGATGGAGCATTCAAAAATATATGCGGAATCATGAACAGAGTTCACCAGGTGAAACGAACTAACTGGGACCTATGCGTACCAACAGTTCGATGGGCCTATAGGGCCATAAGCAAAAACCGGAGTGCGGTAATGACCCTAACACTAATGAAAAGAGACAAAACCATAAGAGCAGAGAAGAGTCCCCAACAATATCTCCCACAGTTGGGACAGTATGTAAGGACCTGGGTAAAGGAATTATGTAGTTACAGGAAGCCATTCGGTGAGGGCACTTGAAACTTCATGAACTCGACGGGGATTTGGTATGGCTAAGAAATAAAACCATGACACTGGATAAAGAAATAAGCAAACTAGAAACCAAAGTCATGCAAGCATGCTGTGCCAAAAAACTAAGCATGATGGGACAGAGTCTAGCCAGCCATACTACTGCATTAGAAGAAGTTGTGACCCTACTACCATGGCTGTGACTGTACCTTACTATACAAAGTAAACAGGGGAGTGCACCATACAAGGAATTACACAATGCACTAACGGACACGAAGGTAATTGAGGGGTGCCCGTGGACTGGGCTGATAGGTAAATTGAAGCCTCGCATCGGTGGTGTGACCACCTGACTATCCATAGGAAGCACAGTCTCAGTGCCCCAAGCAGTTAAAAGAGAGTGCAGGACTATAAAAGAGTTTGTATGGGAGATGTGCGACACAGAATCTGTGTGCATGATCCGTATGACACTCAGGTCATGTCCGTGCACAAGTGGCTGTGTTTCCATGTAGGTAGGCTAGGAAGTGACCATTGATGTCACTGTTCATGACAAAAGGTCCAATTTAAGGTAAAAAGGAGCAAGCAACGAACAATTAAGACACAAATTAAGAAGCCTTGCACAACTAGCTAAGAGGAAGTGCCAGGGACAAGAAGCAACCACATGGCAGAAGGTGGCCGATGCAGTAGCAGTAGCACAGATGGTAGAAACTACAACCACACCAAGCAGAGAGGCCGAGGAAGGCCAGGAGAGGTCCTCGGGGCAGTAGACTGGGGAGATGGACGGGGAGGAGGACCGTACGGACCCGAGTATGAGATCAACACAATTCAAGTGGCAATGTGACCTAGAGAAAATAGCCCCTAGGAAGCAACGGAAAGCCATGAAGACGCTCGTCAACCTGATCACGCTCACAGAAGGTGATCTATTGGATATCAACAAAATGATTTGGGAAGTCATGGAGGACGTGCTCCAGGGATTGTGGATGGAGCAGAGAACTATGTTGGGGGCACTCAACATGGACTTCATGCAAAGATCGATGCACTAGTAGAGTGACTCAGGATGAGTCACGATGATTGTGTTGGGGGCTTGTTGGGTAGCAGATCTCCCCATAGTGGGTTTTTTGGGCTTGAAGCCTGAAGTTTGGTCAAGTGTAATGGAAAGACCCTGCGAAATGCAGGTGCAGAGTGCAAGATTCTAGGGTTTTTCGCCCTAACATAATGTAATTTAATGTAAAGTGTTTCGGCCTACCTATGGTGCGTGGACCATGGGATTGTATAAATAGAGCGAGGCTCTAATTTTAAATTCATATGGTTTCTGGATGATAAATTAGCTCTGAGTTTGTAAGTCCGAGTCTTGGGTTGTAGTCGTAGTAATAGGCTCTATAGCTGAGTGCGTAGAGGTCGGGTAGAGTCCACAGTTGTGTGCGTGGATCCCTATGGCTGAGTGCACAGGGCAGAGTTGGGATTGTACTTGGACAAAAAATTAATAAAAGATAAGCTGATTCTGAAATATTATGTGTCTATGCTTCTCTTATATTTATGCATCTCTTTACAGTTTTATGATTGCGCGCACTTGTTATAAATGTTGAATGATTAATGAGAATATTGGGCCCACACAATTAATTAATATCTATAATAATAGCGCAGTAAGGATAAAGGATCTAGACAACACCACTTCGCGCTCTTTACAGAGCTGCGCAGAAGCAGTTACACAAGTTACGAAGGGCAGACGGTTGCGCAGAGAAGTGCAAGCTCGTGAGTTTGGTTTGTGAACTTCCTTGACTTCATCAAGACATCCATAAGGTGTGGAAACCTAGTTCCAGCACCCTCCCATACTATCTTGGGTGAGACCTGAGTCTGCGCACAATGAACTATTGCTAAAAGGGCCTGTAGTTTTAGGAGTTGTTTGACTAAATCACTTATGAACCTAGGTCAGGCCCCAACAAGCCAACATGCTCTGGACCATTAACCAAGTAGTTGAGACTCAAGCAGTACATGAGTCCAACAAATCTCATTTCCAATATGCAGTGGACTGTATGGCATCCATTGTTCTCAACTGGGCGAAAGCCATGAAAGTAAACTTGAAGCAACATTATCCAAATGCAAAAAAGGGCAGCTGAGGAAATTTGGATATGGCTCTGTCTTGGTAAATTTCTTCTTGAAACGAATACCATTGTTCCATTTTCAGCTGGCAGAGATGAATCCCCCGGTACCATGAGATCCATGGATGGTTCGATGGAGCGAGATAATGCCCAGATCTGGAGGGGGACAACAAATGTCTTACAAGCCTTCCTTCTTTGCGTGGCTTAGACAACAACTGATCATTATGGAGGATTGGCGATACAATGGGAATAACTTTCATAGTGATCCTAACATGCCACTTCCAGAGGGAGAGAACTTCACTAATGGGGGTGAGAAAAACAAATTTTTTTTAATTGTTTCTGAATATATGTATTTGTGACACCTTAAATTTGTAATTGTAGATATTGGACCAGAGAGACCAACAGGGATGTCCCCAATATCTAAATGTGTGGCTCGACAATTCGAGTTTGGTCCTTATCAGGAAGGAGTTGACAATGAAGAGAAGGTTTCTTGAAATCTAGATAACCCGACAAGATGAATTCTAGGGTATGCACTGATGGAGGACATTCCTTACCATTATCAGTAGCACAGACTGGGAGTGTCAGATTAGATCCATTGATTACTAACTTGTGTAGTGCAAGTAGTAAGATGTTATCATGAGCATCACGTAGAGTAGTCCGTAGTTTAGCATTTACAATTTTGAGGCCTGTGAGCCATGGATTTACCTGAACACATATATTATTTTTTTAATTTTGATGTATTATAATCAAACATTATCGACATATATATGCTATATCTCATGTCTACTATGATACAATGTTTTTCACATAATGTGTAAATGTCTATCTAAAACATAATTATCCAATGCATTTGTTAATGTATTCATATGCATAGGAATGTGACGATATGTAATATAATAAAAATTTCGTTCCAAGCGATGAATACAAAAATTCTCAATAATTGAGGGTTTCTGGCAGAATGTTGCCCATTGAGTTGAAGAAAAACAAGTTGTGAATCAAGGTTTACAACCATTTCTTGAATGTTAAGAGAAATAACTTCTGACAATAGTTCGAGAACTGTGCTATATTCAACAATGTTATTAGTTGTTGGACCCAAACAAATACCTTGAAGATCAATCAACTCACCATGATGGTCATAAATAGCCCAAGCTATGGATGATAAATTTTGGGTACTACGATAAGCACCATAAGCGAAACCAACATAAGGAGTCACAAACATCTGCAAAGCAAGTGAAGAAATAATAAGCAAGAAAGCCGCTTGAAAAAACACACCAAACCAAACTGCAAAAAAATTAATAACACACTTATGTACATAAGTAACCATGTGAGATGACTGACGCATAATATGTTTTCAGGTACAGCCCATTGTGGGGCTTATTGAAGGGGTTTCCCTCATAATCAATTAGCTCATAGGCCCCTTTTTGTAATACACACTTGACAATATAGTACCCATGCCACGTGGGTTTGAATTTTCCTGCCCCTAGCTTATCGTTAGCTTTGTCATATAGCAAGACCAATTCACCCTCAAAAAAAGCATGAGGAGAGACCAAATGATGAAAGTAAGATTTAATGGAGACGATGGGTTTCATCTAGTCATTCCAAATATAGGAGACACTCTTCTTGAGGTGAGGTATCAGGGAGTAATTTGACAGCCAATTTGAGTGAGATAATTTCACATTCAATCAATAGGGTAGCTTCAAGACTGTAGACTAGCTTGAAAGTTGTGAATCTAGTTACATATTTAGTCAAGGTTTGGTAGGCCCACAAAGAAGAAAAAATAATGAGATTCCAAATTGATTTGTGCATCCCAATGGTGTGTTGAACCATAGTAACTAAATTTTTTTTTAGTGCTTCAACTTGGTCATTAGCCTGGGGGTAATAAGGGTTGATTCATCGTGACGTAAGCCCAACTTATAAGTCAGCTCAGCCATCATATAATTGCAAAAATGGGATCCATTTTTGATGAAAATGGCTTGAGGCACTCCAAACCTAGAAATAACATGGTTGAAGAGAAATTGCGTCACTGGTTTACTGTCATCTCAATATGCAGGCATTTCTTCGACCCATTTGGCAAATTAATCTATGGCGACGATAATATAACCATATCCCCCAGTCAAACGAGGGTTGCATGTCATAAACTCAATGCCCCATTTAGAAAAAGGACCAACGTTAATAACAGGGTGAAGGTGAGCGGGTGGGGCACGCATTTTCGCTGATAAATCTGGCACTCATGGCATTTGCAGACAACAAGAATGGAGGGCCAGAAATAGTAAGCATGGAGGGTATTTTGAGCAATGGTGTAGCCAGACAAATGACCACCACATGTGCCAGAATGGCAATCATTCAAGACTTTTTCAGCCTCATCGAGAGTTAAGGATCGACGAAGAATTGAATCAACACCAACGTGGTATAAAGTATCCCCAATGATGTGGTAAGGTTGGGTTTGATGTTGAATGTGTCAGTAGTCATCCTTGGTCAACGTAAAATGGAAGGTAGAAGTTTTCATATACACGATGATATCACCATACTAAGGATCAAGAGTGCTAATCAGAAAGAGAGACTCATCGGGGAGATGCTCATCAGCACCTGCAGGTATAAAAGTAGAGGGAAAAGAGAAAATAAACTCAAAAAATAAAAGTGATTTCTTCAATTTGGCAGTAATGAATACCAAATATAATTCCTGGAGAATGACAATCCACTCATAATATTTTCCCCCAAGTAACTGACAAGTTAGAATATAAGTCATGGGGTTGCAATCAAAAATCATGGCTGTAGTGCGGAGGATAATCTAATGCCAAAAGCATTTAACATCCTAAACAACATCCAAAGCTAATTTATCGACATGAGCATAACGAGTCTCAGTATCGAGGAGATTGTGGCTAAGGTAATAAATGACATTTTCATGATCTTCTTCATTGTCTTACACTAGTAGCATAACAATATTTCTAGAAGCTGTAGATATATAGAGGAATAATGACGATGATATTTTGGAGGGTGTAATAAAGGAGCAGTAATGAGGATATATTTCAATTCATCAAAATACTTTTGGGCAGTCTCATCCCAAAGAAATGGAGTTCCTTGCTTAAGTAATCGGGTAAAACTTGAAGCTAGCTCAACACAGTTAGGCACAAAGTAACAAAGGAAATTCACTTTCCCTTACAGACTCTGTAATTGATGCAACGAATAGAGAGGGGGTAGATTAACAATAGCCTTGACTTGGAGAGGATGAATATGAATACCATCCTTCAAAACAATAAAACCGAGAATTCGTCCGGACTCAAGAAGAAAACACATTTATGCAGGTTAAGCCAAATATTACAGTGTCTACAACAAAGAAATATTTCTTGAAGATGAGCGAGATGGTCATGAAAAGTACATTAATGGGAAGGAAGATCATCTAGATAAGCTTGAATGATGTTTTTAATGTCATGGAAAGAATAAGACATCACTCGTTGAAAAGTAGCCCCAACATTCTTAAGGCGAAAAGGGAGCTTTCTATATGAAAAAATCCCCCACATACAGATAAAGGTGATCTTATCTTGATTAGCTAGTGAAATGTTTATCTTGTTATAATGAGAAAAACCATCCATAAAGGAGAAAATCTCACTCCCAGCACATTCATCTATAATTTGGTCTATAGAAGGAGTGGGATAACTCTCTTTCAAACATGCACGATTAATGTCATGGTAATCAACATAGACGTGAATGTTCCCTTGTTTCTTAGTCACTGATACGATGTTGGACACCCAATCTGCCAGAGGTACAAGATAAATAAAATCATCTTTAAGAAGTATTTCAACCTCTCCCTTAATGGTGGCTGCTTTTCTAGGGTGCACAGGACGGAGCCGTTGACAAACAGGCTTCGTGTTAGGATAAGTCGGAATTTCGTGCCTAACTATACTTGGGTCAATGCTAGGAATTTCTTCATAGAACCATGCAAAAACATCTAAAGACACCTGAAAAGGTGAGTATAGATATTGATCTCATTAGGAGAACAAGTTACCCTAATATGAACATTTTCAATGATACTAGGTTTAACAAAAATGTCAATAGGTATCGTTTGGGTAATATTACCCATGTTCTCTTCTAAGAAGACTTCATGGGTCATGATAGGCATCTAAAGTGGTTTGGGAGGGAAACAAGAAGAGAACTTCTAAATATAGGTAGACATGACTCCCAGGCTAGGTAAGAATGAGGAACGATGATGAGTATCATTCCAAGGTGCTTCTTCAAGAGACATAATTTCCATGATACTTTCGTCAATAGGAGACATCTCGGTTAAAGGATCGGAAGAATCAGAGGAACCAAGCCACTGGAATTGAGAATAAGCATCAAGAGACATACTCAAAGTAGTTTGATTAGTAGATACCAAAGCTGAAGCCGAAACAATCTCCACATAATTAATCTCAAGGGGGCTTAATGGCATGAAATCACCCCATGAATCAATGCAATCAGGAGGGGGAATGAGCCAAGGATCAGACTTCACCGAGATCATGTTAACTGAGGAAACATTCAAAGGTGTAAGAGGAAAAATACACATTAAGGCGAGATATTTGAAAAGTCCAGCCGCCACACTCTCATATGGAGCACTGGTATGCTTCACGTAAGGAACATTTCCAACCAAGGAGGAAGAGGCAAAGAAAGACAATAGGTCGACTATGACGATTTTACCTTTATGAGGAAAACAGAGCAAGAGGAAAAGAGAGGAGGCTACAACATTCATAACCTGGGTCTAACTCCACCTGAGTCGAAGATTATAGCTAAGATTTGCATCAAAAATTTCTACTTCGACATTAACTACCTTACCTTCCAAGGTAATGGCAAGATTAGGAAGGACACTGAATGGTGGAGAATCATGTCCATCAAAGGCTTCCAACATGTTAGGTCATTGGTTCAAGTTAGGAGAACCAATTTCCTTCCAAAAAGACACGGGCATGATGCAGGTGGAAGCACCTTCATCAATGACAACCCTGTGGATCATCTTTTCATTAATTATCACCTGAATGGGAAAGGCAATCTAATGGGGTGAGTGCAAAACATGGTTTTCCATATCAAAGCAAATAAGGTTGGAATCAGATGGATCAACACCTCCAATGATCGACAATAATTCTCTCCATTGAGAGGGACAACTTTAAAGGACCTCGAGGGCATACATGGTTGATGGCACTTGAGCCAAATCCTCAACAATGTTATAATGCTAAGCAGCTGAAGTGTTTGGGCTATACGAGGACTTTCATAGGACACATCGAGAGGCTGGTCGGATAGTGGAATCAGGAGTAGGTCACTCTATATGGAGAGGACCAAAGGTAGAAGGGATAGAGGAGGAAGCGTTACTTACATTCTTTTTCCCTGTCACCGGGGTAGGTGTTTGATAATCCTTATATCTGATAGCCACATTTATAGGCCCATTCATCATAAACACTTCGGAACCTGTGGAAGTAGAAGACTGATGTTGATCTACCATTTGGGTTTGCTGGGATGGAAAGGGTTCTTTTAAGACAGTAGGGGTCCCTTTTAGCAAGAAACTAACTTCATATCGTCAGGGAAAATATTAAGTGTAATGATCCTCCTCACAGATGAGGCAAGGATACTTCAGCTTTCTTTGAGAAGCATCACCAACAAAAGATTTAGGAGGATCCTGTTTCAGGGCATTGGCTTTGGCCTTGTCATTTCCCTTCCTTTTACCCTTAGAGATTTTGTCTGTTGGGCAAAAATGTACAACATGAACCTCAGAGGTCTTACTAGGACAAGATGAATTTCTAGAGGGATCATTGCAACCAGTGTTGGAGACTGATTTCTTCTTTGAAGAAGATTTCGCGAGAGTCTGAGACATGGAACCAAGCACTGTATCAATAGGTGGTGTATCTGAAGACTTCGATGCTATCATATATGACAATGGTCTTGGAGCATTGGGTAACACCTCATATAATGTGCCATATTGCGAGTAGACTAGGTTCAAATACTGGGCACGAGCGATGGCTTTCTCCTTAGTAACACACCCACCGATAGCTATGTCCCTAGAAATTTGGTCGATGAATAATTTTGTGAACCATTCTATCAACAAATGATCAGTAATTTCAAACTTGATTAGGCAATTTGGACCTCTTCATTCATGGATGTGATCAGAGATATGGGTCACGATGTTTTTCTTAATTGATGAAAGGAGATAGGTGCCAGTTTCGTAGTGAACCAATAGCTAGAAATGAGTGAGGAAAGCCATAATAAGAGAGTTGAAGTCACCGTAGGTGCCTCCATGAAATTTGATGTACCATTTGGTGGGAGCACCTATGATAGCCCTTTGAAAAGGTTAGAGATAGATGGATTCATTGATGTACAAATTGGAGGAGCACTAGAGTTGATATGTCATCACGTGGGGTTGTGGATCCTCCACTTTTCCGTCAAATTTGGGGCAATCGCTTGGAATCTTGGACGAAACTGGAGGCTAGTATGGCGAATGAAGAATGGGATCATTCATAAGCTTGGAAGCATAGGCCAGCTCAAACGTGGCAAAGAAAGGAAATTTCATGTTAAATGGCATATAGGGCATTTGAGGTGACCCAAATTGACGAGTCCATCCTTTTTGGTAAGGATTATCCCCCCATAGTGGTAGATTTTTTCCATATGGAATTTGATTCTGTCCCCACTGAGGGTTACCTTGCCCATAAGGAGGATTCGGTCCTGGGTAGGTTTGATACTTCCCTACCATAGGCTGCTGATAAGTGGCATATGGGTTATAAGGCTATTGAACCTGCCAACCCTGGATGTAAGGATTTTGAACTTGTTGATGTAAGGGTTGACCTTGACCTTGCAAAGGCTGACCTTACTGATATGAATACAAGACTTGATGCTGCCGAGGTTGACCTTGTTGCTACAAAGATTGGCTTTGCTGCTATAAAGGTTGTCCTTGCGACTGGAGAGGTTGGCCTTACGAGGACATAGGTTGGGAGGAGTGCTAAACAAGCTATGTCTGTGGCTGCCAAGTTTGTTGCGACTATTGCAAATGTTCCCCTTGCAGTTGTAGAATTTTTCCTCGCTGTTGCAATGCCTTCCCTTACTACTGCAAAGGTTTCCCTTGCTACTGTGAAGGTTGTCCTTGTTGATGTGATGGTACCTGGATAATTCTCGGGGTGACACCCTAAGGGTATTGATAGTTCTCGAATTGGATCTGGCCATATCCATTAGCCACAATGGATGGACTAGGCTGACCATAAGGCCCAACTTGAGGAACGTAAGGTGTATTTACCATAGATTTTGAATCATATGGAACATAAGTTGGTTGGAAAGGAACCCGATCCATATATGGCTACTGATATTAGATGTTACCTAACATGGATGGACCAATAGGGTTTGGGATAGTGCCATAAGAGGGTTGACTCATTCTAAACATGTGAGTTTCTAATCAACTCACACTCTTTGTACCAGAAATCATGTAAATATTCTGATCTTTTCCCCCAGGTAGTGGCACAGTCTATCCACTCACTAGAGGGGTAGAAGAACTTATTGAGACTTGACCTGAGACAGTCGGTTGAACTGGAAGTGTCCATTGAAATGATGAAACAAGCTGAGATAGAATGGTAGGCTGAATAGGAAATAAAGTGACTGCAAACTGTATAATCAGTTGAGATGTCATATTCTAAACGAACGGACCTGAGGTAGGCATAGCGTCGGAAGAGCATATGGGATTCTGATACAATGACTAGGCACTAGGAGTGCTTGAAACCAACTAAGGTAGAGAGGTATAACCATGTGAAAATGAGGGCTCACTATACATGGGATAAATACTAGATGGGATGCTTCCCGTATAAGGGAAACCTTCTGGAGGGAACTCATATCCCTTCTCATCAACTATGTGAGGAGTTTGTGTAGTAGAAACCTCTGAATGACTTGGAGAAGAGACTAGGATCTCAGCTTTTGACTCCATGGGCGGAAACAATGAGCAATGAGGAATCAAAGATTTATGAGGAGATAAATCCAAAGGAATACCAAGTCGATCGTACTGACTGTACAGATGCTGTGGAGATATCACAACAATATCGAACAATGGGTTTAGAGGGTAAACAACCAGTCTTTGCAGAGTTTCAGGAGCCCGCGGACTCTCAAGCATCTGGATAGGATTATCACAGGATTCCGGGCTAGATTCATAAGGTGAACCAATATCTGATGGAGGTGGACAGGATGACAAAGGTGGAATACTCATAACAATCCCAAATTCAACACCTTGATCCTCGAGCGACTATGGAAGTTCAAGGAAAGATTTTCTAGATGACCTTTCAGATGGAGGAGAGGAAGGGGAATGAGGTGAACCTAATGGTTCAACCACGATGACTTCGTCTCAAACAAAAGGAGAAGACATATTAATTTCATGGATTCTTTAAAATATATTAAAGATATACTCACAATGTGGTCTAGAATAAAACTATCAGGAATGGAATGTGATCATGGGAAAAAAAATTAAGACGCTAAAACAAATTGATGCCTTTTCATGTTTTAATGGTCAAGAACAAGGAAAAAATGACTCTAGTCAATTTCAGTTCGAACGAGATTGAAAGGAAAAGTGCTCGATTATATTTTAAATTTAAAGAGTCAAAAATACTAAAATGACTTCTCAGGATAATTTAGGCAAAAGGGATTACCAGGTAACCATGAACTACAGAATACCTCCCGATAAACTAGAAATTACAAGCAGGTATTCTCCACAAATGTTGTGTTCATTGTATGACATTTACAAGGCCATAGACTCGGCTTCCTACAGATAAAGTATTGCAAAACTAGTGGGGCCTCCCTTTATATACACGAAGATACTAGGAGCACAAGGCCATACTAACACTGTCTAATGTTGAAGTGAACGAAAACTACTAGATTTGAAGACGTCAGAACACGTCTCAAGCCTAGACCTCTAAATGTAAGCGTTTAGTTCCAAATGTGCCTTAGGCTAATTGAATATATTTTAAAGGTTTATCTTGAAAATAAGTCTCAGTTTTTAGGCCCTATCAATGTCGCCTGAAAAACGCTTATGTGTAGCTATATGAGACAAAAGCATTTCAATTTGATGAATGCTTACACTAATTGGGAGAAGAGAAAACAATCAATGCAACAAACAAACAACTGAAAGTAAGACAACTCTTCACTACTTTGCTTTTCAAAAAAAAACAATGAAAATTATTTCCACTTCCTACCCTTCCTATCAGATGCACTTCACCTAGTCCTTTTAATAGTAAGAGAAGTTCATTTCATTTCAAATGCTCATGATGATGTAATTATAGCTTTCAATGATGCTACTTAATCCAACATATCAATTAAACAAACTAGAATGATGTATTTTCTTCAATGGAATGCTAATATGAATCTTTCACATAAATATTTCAATGAAAATTTTCAAACAACCAAACATCAGTCATATTCAAAGCATGATAAAAAGAACTATTTTCAAGCCAAACATGCAAATATTCAATCAAAACAAATCGAGCAATGTAATCTATGCTCAGAAAAGAGACGTTCAACAAGAGAAGAGCAAATGAAACTTTTCACTCGTTCAATTGAAAATAGGCCAATATAGATGCAAGGACTAAAACATGAAATGCATGAAGTAGCAAATCATCAACTTGATTTGATGAGCATATAAGCAAATTAATAGGCAATGACCTAGATTCCCTAAGAACACAAACCATCCAAAAACTAGAAAAATCAAGTAATGCAATCTCAAAACCAATCAAGCAAACAAATCAAGCTAACAAAGCTTTCTAGCCAGGGAGAATAAAGGCAAATAATCCAAGAATATATGAGGACAAGACACACTGGCAATGATTTAAGAGAAACCCTAATTTTAACCTACATGAATCAGCACAACTGCCTAAATAGCAACAAGCACCATAAGGGGTTGTGGCATGACTGTTCAAGGGGAACTCGTGTTGTTGGGCGTTGTGTTAGAAAATTAATAGCTTTGATTGAGGGATTCAAAGAAAAAGAAAAAAATTCCACAAACCAAAACCAGACCTGTCACTCTAAATTCAAGAAAGAAAGTAGAAGATAACACAACGTATATATTACAAAAGAGAAAGAGTGATACGAGAAAAGTCATTATAAATCATGAAATGAAAAGCAATCCAAAGAGAGGGATGGATCCCCAGTGGAGTCGCCAATTTGTCGAGTAGGAAAATTATCTCTGCAGACAAAGACAATCCCTCTAGCCCAGGGAGAGGATCTTGCCACAAATGAGACAATCTGACATAAGTTCCCTTAGATTGAGAACGAATAAGATCCTACCTCTTGTATCGTTAATCCTTGTTTGATGAAGTCCTTGTGTCTTTGCTCCAATGATCAACTCCTTAATGTCAATCAAGCACCTAAGATAAATAAACAAGAAACCAAAGCACACATTATAGCATACAATAGACTCAACCTAATTAAGAGGCTAAGGAGTCTTAAGCTACCAAATACCATATGCAATTGATATAGGAAACAAAATATTAGTTGTATTATTATGACAAAAAGGAAAGTACAACCTTTGCCTTAGCATTATAGGTTTCCCTCGACATGTCTAGGTTCCAGCACCACTATTAGGATTTCATGATTGACCCCAAGCAATGGAATTTCAAGGCTTCTTCCTTTTTTCTCCAAACCAAACAAACTACAAACTTATTCTCCCTTTACAAATACAAACTAGAAGGCGAAATATATCAATATTTTGTTGGTTACTCAAGCTCCTTCGTTACCTACTTGAGGTTGAAATAGGAGATGTTTATATACCTTAAGGGAGGGGATATGGATCCTCTTATGATGGGAGAGGTCTTATCTTATTTTTTTTGTTCCATTTTAATAGGGGAAAGGAGCCCAAACAATGTCTCTCAGCTCTATTTGGACTAACCATTTATCATACTTCTGTTCACAAAGCTTCTAGACCTGGAAGCTTCGACTCCATTTTCAAAAACTTTCCAAAAGAGGATCAACATGGGTAATGGATGGATACCAGCACTGATCGGTGCTAAGCTCAATGCTAAACTTTGCATATCAGTGTGTAGAAGACACCGAGGGATAGCGCAGGCCTTTAAAACTGAGTTTGAAGGAATATTCTCTCCAAATGATGTCAGAGGGAAATGTTCTACAGATGAAGAGTGATGTAAAGGCATGCTCTTCATGATGGGAAAACAAATGAGGTTCGTTGTAGAGGTCCTCTAGGATCGAGGAATGGGGAGTACAGGAAAAGGGAGAAAATGTTGTGTAATAGTGGATCAGGGCCATCACAGGTATATTCAAATATCATTCCAGATAGTCACTAAGTTGCAGCAATACTCTCTTCTTTAATTGTGCTTAATATCATCAAAGTCAAATCATTTGATCTCTCAAATTCAGGTACATGTCAAAACATACATTTCAAGCCTACAAATTAGTTTTACTGTCATCTTGATGTGCACATGGCTCCATTGGAAGTATTCTTACAGTTGAAAATGATTTTGTTTTTCAAGTAGAGTACGGTAAAAAAAAATGAAAATAAAGAGAAAAAAAAATCTCAGGTGAAAACCTCCTTTGAGGCACCTAATCTTGGCTCATTGATTGAAAACTTCCTTTGATGCACTTGAGATTGGGTAATTGATTGAAAACCTCCATGAGGTGGTCAATGGGTTGGAAAAAATAGAAAAAAAGAGAGAGAAAAGATCCTAGGCGAAAACCTCCTTTGAGGCGCCTAGGCAGACTTATTAGTTGAAAACCTCATTGAGGTGGCTAGTAGGCATAGAAGAAAAAAAGAGAGGAAAAACTAAAAAAAAATTGCTCCATGTATATCTCTGATGAATGTAGGTTCGCTCCAACATCTGTAAGAAACAAAAACAAGTTGGCACCAACAAAAGAAAAAATTTGTCAAAATTCTAATCAAAAGAAATCAAATTTTGACATTCTCCTCCTTTACTCAAATGCTCCAATAGGACCAAGGCCATGCCAATCCATCACCCTCATCTATTTCCACCATCCACTCACCATTCCTAATATTCTACCACTCATTTTCCTTTCTCTCCTAAAATACTACAGGAAGGCTCTGTTTTACCATAGGAAACAAGAATACATAGAGAAAAAAATTATTTTTGTCATATCTTGAAAAATATGCATCCATTCACCAAGTTCTTTCAGGTGGAGATTCATATGGATGATGGTAACATGCTCAAGTGATTTCAGCAAATTCCAGTGCACAGTTTTTGAGAAATCAACCTCCATCACTTACAACCATTTTTGAATTTTCTCGATATTCATGCATCCATTTAAAAATATGTTTCATCGGGAGATGCACATGGATGATGGTAACATGCCTAAGAAATTTCATCAAATGCTATTGCATAGTTGCCAAGAAATCAACCTCCATCAACTTTAGCCATTTTTATTTTTTCTCAAGATTCGTGCATCCATTGGCTAAGATTGTTTTATGGGGAGGTGCATAAGAATGATGGTAACATGCTCAAAAAATTTCAGGTCAATCCATTCTACCATTTGGGAGATATGGAAAAAAAAAGTATGCTACAAGAGGTTGTCCTAAATTACTACAAGAATATCTTGTAGTACTACAGGATGATCGAGAAGAAGCTACAAGAGGCAATGTGATTGGAGAAATCGGTCAAAAGGTCATGTATTCTTTAGGGAAGGTTGATATAGGCCCTTCAACAACACTTTCATCACTCATCCACTCCATCTAACCAAAATCCATCTTGAAATTCCACTTTGCCTTACATGAAAAAAATATATATCTCATCAATTTTTCCACCACCTACACCACCTCTTGAAGATTTTAACCTTTTCCTTATACCTATTATGATTTTACATAAATCCGACATGCATCAATGAGGTCTCAAAGAGGAATTAAATGAAGGCTACAGGAAAATTATTCCTCTTGTAAGCAGCTTGCATAGTTACAACAAATTTTAGCATCAATTATTTTTTCACTTAAACAACAAAAGATCTAGCCACCTTGAGCAACATGAAGCCATTTATTAAGATTGAAAAGTGGGAGCACACTCCTTAGGAATTAGTCCATCCACTTCACTAGCAAAATATTGAACACTTGAAATAAAATTACACATAACAACCTTATCAGTTAAAGAATCACCAAGCTATGAAGACCTATAGAGAAGCAAGGAAAGAAAATTAGCACCTTCATGGAAGTAGTGTAGGAATTTGCAGGGTAAGTTCCTCAGATATAACACCAAAGGAAACTGTTGACAAACAAATCATAGATCAATACACCAACGTTCTTAACATGGTTAAAAACCTCAAAGAGGGAGACAGTCCACGCCCTGAGCCAACACAACCACTTAGGCAATTTATTAATAAAAGAATGAAAATTTACATAAGATTCTCTCATGAATGGTTACCCTACAAATTACCCTCCATGCTCTTTAAATAGAGATCATGGACCAATCAGGCGTTAACCCACTAATCAAGTGTTAGTAATACCGAGGAGAGAATGAACCGTTAGATCACTTCATGTCTAGAACATATCGTGACCGTCAGATTGTAAGTTACAAAAGTACATAGTAAAGAAACACACTTTACCTAACTCTGCACTAGACCAAGTTAACTATTTCCTATGTGTCAGAATATCCTAAGATTGAAGGATGTTCAAATATGACACTATAGGATAAGGAAGGAGGCATTAGAGCCTATGCACCCTTAGTGACAAATTCCTAAACTCCAACCACAAATCGAAGTTTAGTAAACTTCACCTCTGTGAGAGCCTTTGTAAAGATGTCTGCAACTTGATCATCCGTTGAAAAATATTGAACTTCAAGAACATGGTCATGGATGATATTTCTGATTAAGTGCATGTGTAGTTCAATGTGTTTATTGCACTAACGTTGGATTAGATCTTTGCATAGTTGAATGGCACTTTAATTATCACACCAAAGTGTAGTTGGATGTTGTTGTTGAAAGCCAAACTCTGACAGGATCTAACGAAGCCATAGGGCTTCCTTACTAGCTTCTATGATGCCATGATACTTTGCTTCTTCTAAAGAAAGAGAAATGGCAATTTGTTTCTTGCAAGCCCATGTAATAGGTCCAAAACCAATATTGAAGTCATAACTTGTAGTAGACTTCCGATCATTAGGATCACCAACCCAATCAGAATCAGTGAAACCAACCAATAGAGGAGATGCTTCTACACTCTAATGAATCCCAAACTGAACTGTACCTCAAATGTAACAAAGTATTCTTTTAGATTCTTTCCAATGAATTTCATGTGACTTTTTCATAAACCAAGCAATAAGGCCAACAACAAAGGAAATGTCAGGACGAGTATGAGTCAGATACAAACGTTTTCCTACAAGTTAACAGTATAAGGTAGCATCAAATTCAAGGAAAGTACAAGTGATTGAAAATTTGGCTCTAGACTAAAAGGGAGAAGGGGATGGCTTACAGTCTTCCATGTGAAAATGGCATAGAAGATCATAGGCATACTTGGACTGGGAAAGGGAAATACCTTCTTTGGATTGCAAGACTTGAAGACCAAGAAAATAATGCAAGTGTCCTAAGTCTGTCATTTCAAAATTCTTTTTAAGGCTAGAATTCACATGGTTTATAAGGTTTGGATCATTACCAGTAGGGATAATATCATCAACATAAAGAACAAGAATGATAAGAGACTTTCCCACTTTCTTAGTGTAGATAGTATTATAGGAATGGCACCTAGAAAATCCAGTTTCTGAAAGAAAGCTATCCATTTTGGGATACCAAGCCCAAGGAGCTTGCTTGAGACCATAAAGGGATTTCTTAAGCTGACATACAAGGCTGGAGTTTGTTTGTATAAAGCCTATTACACAAAAATATTGTCACCATGACTATTTGCAGTCAGTATGGGTCTATCATCACTTATATTGTCCTCCTAAGCAAGTCTCAGACCTCAGCTCTTCATGTCAAGCTTTGCAAATGAGAGAAAGACATTAAAAATCAATAAAGCTCTGGTTCCGCACTTTCTCTCACTTTTTCTTGTAGGCCCGCACCCTTTTTTCATATTATTTGCGTATTTGCACGCTTTGTCTATAAAGAGGTGGGTGCGTACCCCTTTAAAAGTCAAAAAAGAGCAAGCTTATTCTAAAAAACTCACTTTGGGCTAATTCTAGATGATTCTAGAAGGAATTTTGACGTGGATTGTTCGCTCCAAGGTGGTTCATGCATCCCAAAAGAGAAGGAGCTAATCCCTTGATAGGAGGATCTATCCCTTTGAACGAGCGCTTTGTCCCTTTGAAGGAGGACCTAGTAACTTCCCTCCATTGCACTATAAATTAAGGCATTGGGTTAGTTGCGGAGGAGGTTAGAAGCTGAACATTTTTAGGGGTAAATGCTGATGGAATTGGGACTTCCTAGTTAAGCTTGAGAGGAGAGATCACATACCTTTTGGCTTCATTAGGAAGTGAGTGAAACTTGTCAAAGTAAACGAGACTTCTTGTCGGACCCTGGGAGGAGCTTGTACAGCATCAAGGCACAGGTTGTAAAGTTCTTCTTTGATTTGAATTAATACAATCAGATTCATTTTTCTCAACAAATTGTCTTATGTGGTTTGTTTCATAATCTCCTTGATCATTCTGATGGATATGCTTTATGATATTGGCATTTCAGGTGCTATTTAATTTGTTTGCTTGTTTGTGTTTGTAGACTTACTTCAAGGAAGCTCATTTGGGGCAAAGGAGCGAGGCTTCCACAAACTTGCATTGGATCCAAGGTAGGCCTAAAACACTTGTTTTCCTTTGTTTTTAATTGCATATTTAGAGAGATAGTTTCTGATTGGCTTGCTTGTCACTAGATATCTTTAGATACTAGGAAATTCGATCTTGTCTGCAACCTCGACTCATTCCGTGTGACAAAATGGCGACTTGACTGGGGACTTGATTGTTTTCCTTGTGTGTTTTTGTTTATGTTTTTGGCTTGTTGTGTGTGGAATTGGGTGGATTTAGTAGATCTAGGATTATTTTTGGTTTTCATAACTTTAGGAGAAGCCCGCAGTCTGTGCTTGTAACACAGTTCGTACTTGTACGCATGTTTGCTTTGGACACAGAGCGTGCACGCACCTGTGTAAACTCTGGACCTGCGGACCCTGCTAGAATTTTGAAAAACTTAAATTTTTCTCTTTCAATTAGTTTAGTATTTGTTTAGATGTTGTTCTCCTCTACCCAGACCTACATGTGACTTGTTAAAAGCTTTCCTTGGTTTAATTCCATTGGTGTTAGGGTTTTAGGTGAAAGTCCTAGCAGTTTTGGTCGCCGGTCTTGATTTTCATTTTGGTCGTGTAGTAGCTCAAAGCTTAGAAGCTGTAGAAGCCTCAGATCACCTTGGTTTTTACTGGCCTTCTTATGAGTCTAGCCATTTGCAAAATCTACCTTTGTTGAGGAATCCATCTTGTGTTTTCTCTTTGCAAAACTTCGAAAAAGCTTGTGTTAAAAGTTTGGATTTCATTTTTACAAAAGAAAACAAAAAATTGCTTGTTTTTTGACTGATTTGTGATTTTGGACAAGTTAGTCCTTGGTTTTATTATTGCCAAGTAAAACATCCTTGAAAATGACATCTTGTAAGCTTTTACTTCAAATAGTTTTCTATAGTTTGTAGATCTCAAGATTTGCTTTATTCATAGTTTTGAGTGCTTTATAAAAATACAAAAATCTCTTTTGGAAAAAGTTTGTTTTTGTAGTATTTGAGCGTTTGAAAGAAAAGGGAATTTTTTGTGAAAATAACTAGTTGTCTCGTTTTGAGTGCATTGGAACAAAAACTCTTCTTTTCATTTGTTTGATAAGAAAGATTTGTGTTTACAAGTATTTGCATTCTCAAACTCTTTCCTAGCTAGAAGTTCATTGAAGGGAAAAGATTGCTTAATCATCTTAAGTGCATTTTTTAGTGATTTCGAGTCGAGTCTTCACACCATGAGTTTCATCTCCGCACCTCTTGACTTAATGAAAAGCCAGTAAAAATAACGCTTAAAGTAAAATCAATCTAGTAAATATTTTATTTCTAGGGCTCTATTACACCAACATAGCTTAGGCTAATGTCTTGGAGTAGGGAGTAATTAACTCTCCAAGACAACAAAACAAACAAGTAGGTGTATCTTGCGGTAGGAGAGAAATCCAATTATTGCATCTATGCTATGGGTAAGCTCCTCTTAAAGGAGAAGCACGTGATCGTGTCCGAACCAATGTGGGAATCAATCCTTCCTCATTTGGAACATCGCCAGATATTCACGTATTAAAAATGGTAAACCTCGGATTAACCATTGTCGAGGAGCCTGGAGTCACTTTTTAGTAAACCTTGGATTATGTCAAGGAGCCTTCAAGGGGATTGAGCTTGCTACTCTACCCTTGCATGTGTATCGGATTGTAGACTGTTCCCCCAGGTATATTTGTTTCCGTTGGTAACCATAGTGACCATATTCTATAGGATTCTTCCAAAGGTGACGATGGTGGCAAGATCCCACTATACCTGGAGCAGACATCAGCTAGACTCACTTGGATTTTCTGGGGGGTTCTCTTCACTCGAGACGGTTTAGTGGAGAAAATTGTGCCAGTCTATTCATTAAGCAGGTTGTTGGGGTAACTGTTCCAACCGCTATTTCTGTATTGAACTCTGCGACGTTGGATTTCATCACCAACTAGTGTTTTCAGTACAGAAAGTTACTATTGTGTGTGATTTGATCTCCTAGATTCTTTAGGCACGTGATTCAATTTTTTTGGTTCTTTAGAGGCTTTAGGTGGTTTTAATTGAGATTTTACTTTGTTTTTGTGTGAAGTAGTTAAAATTTTTAACTATGGCTGAATTACCGAGGAAGTCTCGTAGACTTCGGGGCCAACCTCCTGAGTTTTCACTAAGCCAGCCTGAAGGGCTACGAGCCTTGGTAATCCTAGAGACAGTAGAGTTGGGTCACCTGAAAAAGGAGAGTCTTCTTTGGTGGTATATCCTGATTTTCCAGCTTTAGTAGCAGATTATAGTGCACAGTCTGTGTCTGTTTCTAAAGTAACTGGTAGTGTTTCATCTACTAGTGATATAGGTGAAGAACCTGAAATATCTGAACCTGAACCTGAAACTGTTGCTACTCCAACATCAGGGTTTGCCTCTCTAGCTTCTAGTGGTCCTAGTTCACCTAGGGTAGAACGAATAATTACCCAAAATCTTCCTTCTGGACTAATAGCTATTAAAGAACTTTCTATTCCGGAAAAAGAAGAGGGCATCCCTATCCCTGAAAATCAACCTATTATATATATTAGAGAGCATGAATCAATCTTTTACAGTCCACCTAGGAGCAGTGCTTGGTATCTTTCATTGACTAATTTTTTGGAAAACCAGGGACTAAGTTTTTCACCACCTCATATTTCTTATCACCCAACACCTAGAGGTTACTATCCTCCGTTAAATATGTCGAGACATTCATCCATGTTTTCTCAATCTCCAGAATCCTTTTTGTACGACGGTCCTTCTTTTCCCGTTGGGTAATCAGTCAGTTTCTGGTACTCTTTCGGAAGCATCTCCTCAACTTGTTGAGCAAGGGTTATTAACTGGAAATAATGGTACTAAGTCGTTGAGGGTAGAAGACATTCTCATGATGTCAGGTACTATTCCCAATCCTCAACCTCAAGGTGGGGGGCAGCCTCAAAATCCCCAAGTATCGCCTGGGGGGCAACCTCAAGGTACCTAGTTTGTGCCTGGGGGGCAACCTCAAGGATAGTGCATACCTACGGGACAGTACGTTCCTCAAGGTCAACCCCAGACTCAATATGTACCTCAAGGTCAACCCCAGTATCAATATGTACCTCAAGGTCAACTCCAGTATTCATATGTACCTCAAGGTTAACCCCAGTATCAGTACGTGCCTCAGGGTTATCAACCCCAAGGTCAGTACCCAACCCAAGGTTACCAACCACCTTCCGGTCAATCATATGTTCAAGGATTTGGAAATGTACCGTTGAATTATCAACCCTACCCTCAGCCTGGTTATGGTCCTCAATATTCTCAACATGTTATGTGTCTGTACCCCGGAATGAACTTAGTGTGGGATCCATCTCAAACTGGACAACCCTTGGTTGCTGGTTCACCCTAGCAACCTGTCCAGTCTACTGTTCAAACTTCTACACCTTCTGTAGTTTCTCAGTCTGGGCCTAGTACGCCTCCTACTCCGCCTCAAACGTCTGCTACAACTACTGCAACATCTGTTTCATCTACCCCACCTACTTCTGGAGTATCGACAGCTCCGGCTTCTACTGTCCCTGTATCTACTCCTCAGTCATCTTTACCTCAGTCTGGACCCACGGTCCACACTTCGGTTCAGATGCCTGTAGGACAACCAGGTTTAAGTACGGTTTTCACTAGTCAACCTCAATTTATTCAACAACCATACCAAGGACAATACCAATTTGGTCCTGGTGTGTAGCAACCAGTCTATCAGTATCAACCGTACCCTGGGTATACATATCAACAACCTCAGCAACACCAGTATGGTCCGGTTAATGCTGGTTTTCCAGGAGGATATAATATCCCAAATGCAATTCCAATTCCTAGTTATCCTGGATATCCTCCTCCTGGGGCTGGTCTGACGACCCAAAGATTTAGGGACCCTAATCATCAGTTACCGTTTATCGCAACTTTGGACTTGCCTGATTTGTTGTGCCTTACGAACAATCCAATTAATTATCTTCCATTTTGGCCGCCAATGCCGAATAAGTTGCCTAGTGATATTCCTAAGTTTGAAGGTAAGACAGGAGAGGACCCGTCGAACCATGTGATGACTTATCGCCTCTGGTGTGCCTCTAATTCCATTTCAGATGATTCAATCTGTTTAAGACTTTTCCAACACACTCTAATTGGTCTTGCGGCCAAGTGGTACATTGAGTTACCGCAAGCCATTTTTTATAACTTTAGTTAGTTAGCTACTTCATTTTTAACTCATTTTTAGTTGCCATTCAGATATGACAATGGCATGGAATTATTAACTTCGTTAAAGCAGTCAACGTCCACTTACATTTCAGATCACATTCATGAATGGAGACGTCGACGACATTTAGTGAAAGTTTTTATCTCGGATCAGATCTTAGCCGAATGGTTTGTAAAATCTTTACTGCCCAAGATCACTGAGGATGTAGCTAAAGCAGAATTCGTTACTGAGGAGAAAGTAATTGCTCAAGCACAGTACCTTGACTTAGTTTATACTCAGTCAGGTACGTTACCCAAAAAAATCCCCGATCTACCCAAACAAAATCAAATCGCTGCAGCTCCTTCAGGGTCTCATGCCGCTGATGGTATGATTGGTATTGTTAATACAAAAAGTAAGAAGAAGTCTTCCAAGAATTCTTCTCCTATCATAACCTTGCCATATTCCCCGACAGGAGATTCTTCTGTGGAACTTTCCGCCGATATTCATGTTGTAGAGTCATCTATAGCTAAATCAAAAATCGGTAGTAAGAAGAAAGGGAAGAAGAAGAATAAAACAGATAAGAATTCGAAAGAGAAACTAGAAAAAGCGGAATCAACTGATGAAAAACGCAAACCTCGTTATCCTTGTCTCATTTGTGATGAAGAACATTTTACGAGAGACTACCCTCGTCGTGCAGAGGTTGCGAAAATTTTCAAAGGTTCCCAAACTCCTGTTGTTTTGAAGGATCCTTTTCCAAATAAAGACAGTAAGATGATAGGTTCTTCCTCAAGTGCCAACGAAGAACCCATACTAATGATGTCCCATGTTAGGATTGTGACTCAATCACAAGATTATGGAAGTAAAAGTCCTGTTGATGGTAAAGACGCAAAATCTTCTCATTCTAATCGATCAACCTCAGCTCCCGGTTCCGATCCACTACACATCGAGAAACCTAATCTAGACTTAATAATCAAACCGCCCGCTAAGGGTATACTTCGAAATTCAACTTTCAATCCACATGCGAGAGTGGCTTAGAACTATAACATTTTTGAGGATTTAGCTATTTCACCTTCAGCAATGTCAGCTCATGTCCAGCACAACGTAAATTACATTTGTCGGCTATAGGAGTTGTTGACGTTTAGGACCCGAACCTTATAATTTTCGATCTAGAAAATAGTGCACCGCGCTTACCTCATCAAATGGCTGTCCAGATTCTAGTGATAGTCAAAAACAGACCTATTCATAGGACTGTGATTGATGAGGGAGTTTCAACGTGTATTATGTCGATACAGTGTTGGAGGTCGCTTGGTTCTCCTTCACTAATTCAATCCCCGATGATTCTAAAGGCCTTTGATGGCCATGGGTTTCATCCTTTTGGCATTCTACAGGATCTACCTATACAGGTTGAAGGTAAAACTGTTAATCTAGATGTGGAGATGGTTGATGCCCCTCTAGATTACAACCTTCTCTTGGGTCGTAGTTGGTCTTACACTATCACAGTTGTTGTTTCATCGGTCTTTCAGCTTCCTCATAATGGAAAGATCATAACCTTACACCAGTTGTCTTACTTTTCATCCGACCCAACCTCTGTTGAAAGCATTCAGCATGTTGGTAAAATGACTATCCCGTATAAGGATGTTGGAGTAGGACTAGTTAAAGATGTCGGTTTACTGGGAACTTTTCCTTTCCCTCCTATCAACACATCGTCTTCTATTGCAACCATTCATATGATTTCATCAGACACCATTGTTTATGATGATCCTTGGATCATACCTACTGAATCTGAGATAGACTCGTTTGGTGATATTATGCCTTTGAGTCCGTATGAACTTGCGTATCAGGCCGTGCAGTCGTTCTCCGACACATATTCAACCCAAATTGACTTAATGAATGTGGTCCATGAGGAATCACTTTCAACATCAAACTCGGATTCAATAACGTTTTCTGAACTTGTTCAAACTGATGAGCAAATTCGTGAAATCTTATGCGTCGATGAGTTACCATGGGAAGATCTTCATCACAGATCTTCATTTTTACCCAAGGGAGATCGTTTTGAAAATGATTTCTCATCAATTTTTACGGCTAAATATGTCAAGGAAGCTCAGAATCCAATGAAACATCCTGATTCTGAGTTAAACTTGGGAAATATTTCTTGAACTATTCCCCTTCACATTTCAGTTAAGCCGGAATTGTTGAAAACGTTCATATAGGTGCCTCTTGTACAGCAGATGAAATTCAAACATATAAGGCCCTATTTCAAGAATTCTGCGACGTGTTTGCCTGGTCATATGAGGAAATTCCAGGAATTGACCCCAGAATTGTTATTCATGAAATCAAAACCTACCCGGATGCTAAACCTGTCCGACAACGTTTGCGTCAGATTCACCTAAGAAAAGCTGCTGCAATTAAAGCAAAAGTTGAAAAATTACTCAAAGTAGGTTTCATTTATCCGATCTCGTTAACAGATTGGGTATCGAATATTGTTCTTGTTAACAAAAAGAAAGGGACAATAAGAATATGTATTTATTATAGGGACATTAATCGATCCTATCCAAAGGAAAATTACCCAAATCCCTATATCGATCAAATCATCGATGATTGTTTCGGCAGTGAAATTTTCTCCTTCATGGATGGTTTTTCTGGATACAATCAAATCAATATTCTACCTGCTGATCAACCAAAAATGGCTTTCATTTGTCCATGGGGGACATTTTCTTATTGCAAATTACCTTTTGGGCTTAAGAACACTGGAGCAGCTTTCCAACGGGCCATGTCTTATGCTTTTCATGATATCAAGCACATTGTGCAACCCTATCTTGATGACTTGCCTGCTCATTCATTACATCGAGTTGATCATCTCGTCCATTTAAGAGCAATCTTTATGAGGTGTAGGCATTATTGGATTAGGTTGAATCCCCACAAGTGTGTTTTCTGTATTGAAATGGGTCAGTTAATGGGGTTTGTTGTTTCGAAAGTCGGCATTCACGTCGATCCCTCGAAGGTTGAAGCCATTATCAAATTGCCTCCTCCTTCTAGTCTTCGCCAACTCCAAAGTTTGCAAGGGAAAGCAAACTTTTTATGATGATTCATCCCTAACTATGCCAAGATCACAAAGGGTTTTACCCAGTTGTTGAAACAGAATACTCCATTCTTTTGGGATGAGATAGCTGAGAAATCTTTTGATGCACGAAAACATGCGTTGACCCATGCACCGTTGTTGCATCCTCCCAACTACAACCAGGACTACTTCTTGTATCTCGCTGCCTCCCATTCCACCATCGGAATGGTGTTAGTTCAGGAAGATGAATTCGGTACTGAACATGTGATATATTACCTTAGTCGAAATTTAAATCCAACTCAGCTAAAATACTCACATGTGGAGAAATTTGCATTGGCAGCCGTTCAAGCTGTCCAACGTTTTCGTCATTACATTTTACTACGTAAGACTATAGTCATTTCTGATTGCAACACTATGATCTATATTTTGACCAAGCAATTGCTGGGGGGCAAGTACTCCAAAAGGATTGTGATCCTGCAAGAGTTTGACTTGGAATTTGAAAAGTCTAAGTCAAAGAAATCTTTAGTTTTTGCGGAGTTAATGTGTGACTTCCCACGTGCTGACACGGAAACTGTGGTGGAGGAGCCCATTGCAGACAAATCCTTGTTTCTAATCAGCACTTTAGATTTGTGGTATGGAGATATCATTGTTTATCTCCAAACCCAATCCTTTCGACCAAAAATTTCACGGTCAGAACGTCGAAAAATACGATTCCAGTCCCAACAATTCAAAATTATTGGAGATACTCTTTATCGTCATGGGGCAGACTCTGTTTTTCGATGTTGTTTAACTCATGAGGAAGCCAAAAGGGTCTTAAATGACTGTCACTCTGGAGCATGTGGCAGTCATATGTCTGGGTATGCCACAACCCAAAAGATATTGCGCGCTGGCTACTTCTAGCCGTCTATGTTTAAAGATTGTATTATCGCGGTCTGAAAATGCCACAACTACTAAATTTTTTATCGAAAGATGCGTGCTCCACCTGCTCCTCTTCACCCTATAATTGCCGTTGGTCCTTTTGCCAAATGGGGTATCGATTTTATTACATGTAACCCTCACTCGCCCGGGGGGCATGCATATTTCATCCTTGCGGTAGATTATTTTACCAAGTGAGCCGAGGCGATGGCTACATTTGAGGCAGACGACAAAACAGCTGCAATTTTCGGTTTCAATCATATAATCGCTAGGTTTGGTGTTCCACAAGTGATTATCACTAATAATGGCCATCATTTTCGAAAGGTTATGATGATTGAACTTACAGGCCAGCTTGGCTTTCGTCATGATAGTTCAACTCCTTATTACCCACAAGCTAAGGGCCTGGTTGAAGCCATCAACAAAGTTATAGTCATCATGATCTGACGAATCAGTGTGATTCATCGGTTGAATTGGAATAACATGCTATTTTCAGTGCTTTGGGCATATCGAACCTCAGTAAAAAACGTCAACAGGGTTCACTCCTTTCCAACTAGTTTATGTTCTGGAAGCTGTGTTACCCATTGAGGGCGAAATCCCGTCATTGCGAATGGCCATCGAATTACTTCCAGCCACTTCCGAAGAGGAAAGACGTTTGTTATACTTGGCTCATCTAGATGAGAATCGACGTGATGCTGCATTAGCGATTGAATCTCATGCAAAACGTATTAAAGCTCAGTATGATCGAAATGTGACCCCTCGAAATTTTTCGGAAGGAGATCTAGTCTTATTGTACGATCAGGCAAATGATAAATTAGGTGCTGGAAAATTCGTGCCTATGTGGCATGGTCCGTATGTTGTCAAGCTAAAGCTAGCAAGAGGGGCCTATGAATTGGTAGACTTTTACGGGGTCTCTTTAGGTAAACCCAGAAATGGTATTTACCTCAAGAGGTATTATGCTTGAAATGAGTGTGGAGATTTTTAGTTAGGTTAGTTTTCTTTCTAGCTGGTGTGTTTTAGATTAAAAAGTGTGCTTAGCTTAGAGAGTGTTTTTCATCATTATTCCCACTTATCTTGGTTTTACTCTTGATATCGCAGATGTCGACGCCTCTCCAAACATACATTGGTTTCGCTGATGGTGCTTGTCGTAGTACACGGAATATTTCTTCCACAACTTGGGTCATTTATTCGCCCTCTGACGAGTTGGTATCTATGCATGGGGTAAGCCTCGGTCAAACAACAAGCAACATTGCAGAGTATAGTGTAGTGATTGAGTTATTATTTGAATCTATCTCATTTGGGATTCAGAGTATGATAGTGAGGTTAGATTTTGAACTCGTTGTATTACAGCTTAATAGAGTATATGCCATTAGAAATCCAGTATTATTGAGATTATTTTTTAGAGTGCGTCTCTTGGAACGTGAATTTGACTATATTGAATATCAGCATATTCCAAGATCTTTAAATACATTAGCAGATGAAATTGCTTCTCAAATGTTAAGTAGACATGTGCAATGATCATACAAGTAAATTTAAAAACATTCCATAACATGTTTAACAAGATAAGCCGGTAATAGTGATATAATATAATATAGGAGTGTGTCAAAATATACATTGTCGTCGATCATAGGTTGAAAAACACCTTATGATCGGCAAAAATGATAAGTACAAAAAGCAAAAATGTCATATGTGACTACAATAGGCGATCATCCTATCACAGGTGATGATCTCGATAAGAAACCATTGCACGGGCCACCTTACAAAGGAACCTCCTAAAAGGCCCTGGGACCCCAATCACATAGCGCTGAAGACGACGAGGAATGTCATCTATTCTGGTCTCTGGAATGTCCCCTGTCTAGTGCTCTAGATGGCTCTCCAACTCGGCCAAAGTCTCTGCTAATTCGTGCTGTGGGATTGGTGCCACTGCAGCTGGTTGTTTCCTCTCGTAAGGCCAGAGAGTGGCTGGTCACTGTGGACCTACATCTTCATTTGAAACTTTTACTATTAGTTTTGGGACGAGATAAAAACAAAAAAAAATTAAATTAAGAAAATGTTGAAAATGATTTTACTTGAGTCATCCCATTGCTCTCCTAGTGGAAGAGCCATGTCTGGGTCACCACGAAAATCTACCCCAGCATAAGGAAAGTCCTGGATAGAAAAACTTGGTTCTCCAACCATTGGAAATACTCAGGTTTGAATCGAACGACCTCTATCCCCTCATCAGGATGATGGGCCATAAATGCAACCCATCGCTTCAGTTTGGGCTCTCGAGGAAGCCCAGCTCCAACAGTGAGGTGTTGCGTGATCAACATCAGAACCCTCTTCAGACCAAAGCTCACAACTATAGCACCATAGCCAAAGGTCTTCACTTGTCCGTTTTTGGCCCTGGTCAATTGGCCTTTTACATTAGCCAACACAACATCGCACCAATTGAAAATGGTGCCTCGAAAGCAATCAACTGCCATCCGCATCTGGGATCGAGTGGCTATATGTAGTGCTACACTACTGCAGAGTCCGGTAACTGTAAACCCAATCACCATGAGTTCAGGACGGGATATGGTCTTGATATCTATCCCTTTTTCTCCATTCTAGACATTCAAGTACTCTAGCCAGAGGCTTTCGACAGACTGGCCACCCTGCCCTAGCCCTGAATAGAGTCAAAGGTTCACCTCTCCTAGGCAAACCGGTCAAAAAGTATATGTTTGTTGGCTCTATTTCGAGCTGGTGCCCACCAATGAAGAAGCATTGGTCCTGTATGCTCCATCTATCCACCAGCCACTGCAGAAAGTCCACCTGGGCCTTCATGCCAGGTATGGCCCAGAATTTGTACAAGCCACATGCCTTCAATGCATCAATCGATGGTTGATGATTCATCGTGGCAAGATCTACACCCTCATGCTCCCATTCTTGCCAATCAAGCATGATGTTTATCCTACATCCAGTAAAAAGGCGAATTAGAATATATAAAATTGAATTTTTTGGGTAATTTTTGAGTTCATTAGGTTTCAAAAACCTTTGCACGGGGTACGCACCCTCTAGTTAGGGACATTGCATGAGGCCTGAACCTTGCCTTCATGGCAGGTCCGTACCCCCGACTTTTTTCCCATTCCAAAAAAGTCAGGGTACACGGGTCCTCTGTGGTAAACCTGCGGGCCCCCACGCGCGGGTTTTTAAACCTAAGGACCTCCTAAAAATAAAATTAACCCCTAAAAAACAATTTGAATTGGATGGAAATGAAGAGTAAGATGATGTAGATTACCTGGAGGAGATGGTGTTCGATTCCGACGGACGAATTTTCCGAAATCTTCACGGGAAGTTTCTGACCAAAAGCCCTTTTTTCTCACCCAAATCTCCAACGGTAAAAATGAATTGTTAAAAGTCCTTTTTATAAGTTTTTTGAATAAATAAATTGTAAATTTGTTTATGTTTCACTTTGAAAAGGTAATTTTTGCAACATTTTTACCCATTTTAAATAGGTATGAGTAATGTTTGAGTTTTTGTTCAAGATAATGGATTTTTCAGGCGAAATCAGTCATTTCGACGAAAAAACATTAGAGTCACCTTTAAGCTCTTTTCTGACTCCTAAAACATGAAAATATTGCCCAGTTTTTCTTTTTAAGCTCGTTAAAATGGAACTAAAAAGACGGTCCTCTTATAGCCCTTTTCTGACCGTAAAAACACGAAAAGATTGCCAGATTTTTGTCATTTCAAATTCGATATTGGTCATATAATGACATGTCATTGATCACTTTTTTACTTTTTCAGATCAGAGGCACTAATTACGAAAAGTACTCCTTGGTCGTAAAGATCAAGCAGTTCTCTCAAGTATTATTTTATACTTTTTCAGGCTTGGGAGACACAAATTTATGAAAAAGGTCAACCCTGGAGTCTTCTTAAGTTTTTTCAGACTCTCTAAAATTGAAAAACATCGAGTTTCTCCTATACTGGACTCGTTAAATTTCAAAAGTAAAGGACCTGTTCAATTACAAACAGGAACGGACCACTCCTTCTTAGGGTCCGAATTTAAACTAAGTTGGACTCATCCGAAGGATGAGCTTATAATAAAGCACATGTTATCCTCCTCAAGCTTGTAAAAAATAAAGAGGTACTTCCCAAAAATCGTGGGGGAAAAGAGAGAAAAATGAGCCCGTTTGTCATACTTTGTAACCACTCTTGAACACGACACTTTCATTCACCTGGGTTGGGAAATCCTTTTCCTAACAGTTGATCAAACCACATTGAAAGTCTTCAGCCAGTTTTTTGGTATTAAATTTGGGTCAATTGTCACCAAACCATCTGTTGTGTCATTATGTGTTCAAGAGGTCAGTACAAATAAGCCATTCATCTACAAAATATCTGTCATCCATCTTGACCATCCCTGAGTTAGTCCTTGCAAATAAATTTCTTCAAACTTGATCTATGATTTCGTGTTCTAGGCTTGCCTACGACAGATCACCTTCTATCGACTTCAGCTCTTTATCTAGAAAGATGATCTAGAAATCGCCATTACCTTGGGATCTGCATGCCTTAATGGCAGGTTTCTCGCCTTCAACGATAGGTTGCATCATTGACCTTTGATTGAAGGATTCCATGACATGCTCAACATCAACACATCTAATCACATCTCATGGATTGTACTGAGTACTTTGAGAGCCATTGTCATTATTGGTGGTTTCTCTCACACTTGTTAACAGTTTACATCATTGACTGGTAATCAAGTGGTTTCTACCATGTTCGACTTCGACACATTCTTTCGCATGGATAGCATCGTACTATTTCAGGAAGTAGAAATAAAGACCTTGGATCTAGTTTCCACCATCCAGGCTGTGAGGAATTTTGTATTCATTATACTATGAACTATTCATAAACAGATGGCTATGTCCATACTGTGTCTACATGTGTCTATACTTGTAATGTATTACAAGATCATTCCTATATCAGAGTAGTAGTTAGTTTTTTAGTTAGTTTTGATCTGAGTATGGGAATGCCTACCTCAGCGATGATATGATCTCATATATATATTTTGCATTGAATGTTTTTTACAGGTTCCAACCGGGCTCTCCACAAGATGATCCTCGAAATGATAAAGTACTTCACTCTTCCTAAATGGTAAATAAAATCCTCATCTACTACAGACTTCGCACTTTAGGGGGAAATCTGTTACACAAAAATATTGTCACCATGACTATTTGCAGTCAGTATGGGTCTATCATCACTTATACTGTCCTCCTAAGC
>APFE030915902.1:96316-109195 GCA_000404065.3 Pinus taeda
TTAATTCCCCTCCTAGCTTAGTCAAACCAACTATTCTCACAACTTATTGCATACTTTTGATTATATTTTGTTTATGAGATGAGTTAGAGTTGGATATTTTGCTTTGTGGTCTAATGTGCATGTAATGCAGGAATAAAGGATAAAATCAAGGAACTGTGGCAAATACCTTGGTAAAAAATCAAATGGTTCAAGGGAGAGGAATTATAGGAGGTAAATACTCCTCATTTACTACCCCTCCATTCGAATATTCCTCCATTAGCTTGGAGTGAAACAACCAAATCATGAGGACTAGAAGGTAGCCAAGCAAGTGAAAGTGACATAAACCAATTTATCTTGAGTTGCGAGCCAAGCCTCCCAAATTTGAAGGAAATCATTGGAGACTTCAAATGTATAAGTAGAGAGGCTTAGGACCTCAGTAGGATTCAAATTTTTATTGTAAAACTCTACTTTATTTATGATCTGCAATACTTGTGACAATTTGTTATGTAACCCATGGTTTTAATAATAAGAATGAGTTTCATTTTGAGCCAACATTGAGTTAACTTAGAGGGCTGAAGCTCTTGGGTTAGGGCCCAACCCTAGCAGCCAAAGCTCCTCTTTATTGTACATGTATGCTAGCATAGATTCCTGATTTTCTGTTCATTTTCTCATGCAGCTACATTTCCATTATAGCAGTATAGCATAAAGGATTCATGGCTTAATTTTTCATTTGTGTAAGTAGCCACATTTCCATTACAGAAGTATAGAGTAGATGATTCATGGTTTAATTGTTCATTTGCTTAAGTAGATGCATTTTCATTACAATAATATAGCATAGAGCTATGGTTTAACTATTCATTTGATTAAGTAGCTGCATTCCCACTACAATAGTGTAGAGTAGATCAGTTGTGCTTTAATTTACCTCCATTTGTGCCTTCTTTCAATTAGAAGGGTAGCTAGGATAAAAAGATCACCATAAGGTTGTCCATAGGTGTCTTGGCCTCACCTCCTCTCTCTGGGACCATGACTTGTGGAAGAGATCCTTCAGCAACCCCAAAAACATAGGTTTCTAGCTCTCCCATGAGCTTTGGAGTTTGTTGTTTGATTCAGTTACTTGTTTCATTTCACTATCATGTTTTTCCCTCACTCTTGGTCCACCCTCACCCTCACCAGTTTCTGTTGTTTTCATTGAAATCTCCTTCAACACTTTCTTCATGCATAATTTCCTTACCATCTGATCCACAACAAACCTGACCAATCACCATTCGATTCATTAGTTTATCCAACGGCCATCGCGCGTGAAGTATTCCACCTAATTTATGCACTCCAATCTCCACCTTCAATCTGTCTCTTGATCCAACAGCTATCGTGTCACCTCAATACTTTATGCGCTCCAATCTCCACTATCGATCTGTCTATCCTGATCCGACGGCTATCGAGCAATTTTGCATAGATTCTTTCATGACCATTATCAACCCAAGAGCACATGAGAAAAGTGGTTTTCTCATGCTATATGTTACTCACTTAGGCTAACCACGTGAAATTTAGAAATACAACTTACAACTTTGATGGTGCGCAAGAAACTGCTTACCGCCTGCGAAACCCGCTCGATAATTCAACACATTTTTATCTCTGCTGTTCATATTCCAATTAATCCTGTCCATCCATCTATTAACTTAATTCTCCACAATAAGATCTCCACCATTCATCCTATTCGGTAGCCCTGTTCGTTCATCTATTCACTAAACCACCTGCGATAAGATCTTCGCCGTTCATCCTGTTCAGTAACCCTATTTGTTCATCTATTCACTAAACTGCCCGCAATAAGATCTCTATTGTTCATATTGTTTATTAACCCTATTCACCCATCTATTTACATAATCTCCTATGATAATCTTCACCACTCATCTTTCATTATGTCCTCCTTTCATTGATTTCGTCCTTCAACTGCTCTTCTGCTTGACTCCTTCCCAAACTTTGTTTTGCGTATTAGTTAAATGATGCCACCAGATTATTTTAGTTTCCTTTCTTATACATTCTTAGGGCTTATTCTCTTTACTTTTGCAACTTAGATAACTTAGATTAGTGTTGATTTAGCAATTCTGCTTAGCATAGCTATTTAAATGGTTAATTAGGTTATGGTGTGAGTTAGCATTACATGTTGTTTTCTTCACTATTGTAGTAGAGTAGCTCTCTCTTACAATATATTTTGTCTTCTTCCATCAAAGAATTAGCTTCTTCTGACCCTATAGAAGTCTATCTTAGAACCCCTGGGGTCTCTTACCAGATGAACAGTGACAACAGGCAGGACGTTAACTTTCGCTTGTGCATATAGCATTTTCACCTCCAAGTTTGTACAAACCCTAGGTTGAGAAGTAAAGTTGGTAGCCATGGGAGTTGCAGCATTCTTGTTGCAATAGTTAGGCTCATGAAGCCTCCTTTCCTTTCTTTAGGCTCTGCAGCTCCAAGTGTAGGCTTTCCAGTTGCGAATGTATCTGTTGCACCCCAAGATTCGTATCATGTATAGGTGAGACATCCAACCTCATCACGATCTCCAAGGCTTCCCCTTCAATTGCTATCTTCTGCTGTGGCAAAGGTATTCTTAAATGTGGCAAGAGTGATGCTATAAACAAGTCATGATGCTATGAATATGATATTATCATATTGTCCTACCTGATCAGGAACTTTAGCCTCTTATAAAAATCCCATAGTGTCTCATCTATCGTTTTTCATATTTCCTTAAATTCATTTACATATTATGCCTTTGACTTAGGCTTACTGAACCCTTTTTTCAAAGTTAGCTCGGTATCTGCCAACATGGTGTTGGGGTTATCAGTGCAATACTTAATATACCATGTTAACACACGATCCTGTAAGGCTGTAATCAAATATGCTTTCTTAATATTGTCATCAGTAATCTATTGTGCTATCCAAACAACTCCGGCAACAAACCAAAACTGTTCTAAATCTTCACTCCTTGTTCCTTTAAGAATCAAAATTTTCATCACATTTTCCATGTTGAATGGTGGAAATGGAGGTGGATGGGGTGAAGGCATAGGTGTATGAGGTAGAGGTGGAGGTGGAGGTGTGTGGAGTAGGAAGATTCTCTATGTAGACAGAGACAATCCCTCTAGCCTAGGGGAGAGGGTCTAGCCACAAACAAGACAATCTAATATAAGTTCCCTTAGATTGAGAATGGATAAGATCCTACCTCCTGTATCGCTAATCTTTGTTTGATGAATTCCTTGTGCCTTTGCTCCAACGATAAGCTCCATTATGTCAATCAAGCACTTGAAACAAGTGGAAAAGAAACCAAAGCACACATGATAGCATACAATATATTCAACCTACTTAAGAGGCTAAGGAGTCTTAAGCTACCAACTAACATATGCAATTGATATAGGAAACAAAATATCAGCTTTATTATTATGACAAAAAGGAAAGTACAACCTTCACCTTAGCATTGCAAGTTTCCTTCTACATGTCTAGGTTCCAGCACCACTGTTAGCATCTCATGATTCGCTCTCAAACAATGGAAGTTCAAGGATTCTTCCTCTTTGCTCCAAACCAAACAAAACTACAAGCATATTCTCCCTTTACAAGCACAAACTAGAAGGCTAAGGCTCTCAAGATGGCTATCAAGATTTTGCATATTATTCTAGCCCTTTCATTAGCTAGCTAAGGTTGGAAAAGGAGGAGTTTATATAGCTTGAGAGAGGGGAAATGGATCCTCTTATGATGGGAGAGGCCTTATCCTTTTTGGTTTGTTTCATTTTAATAGGGGAAAGGAGCTCAAACAATCTCTCTCGACTCTATCTTGCCTAACCATTTACCAGACTTCCATTCACGAAGCTTCTAGACTTGGAAGTTTCGACTCCATTTTTAAAAACTTTCCAAAAGAGGGTCAAGGTGGGTCATGAATGGATTACTAGAATTGTTCGACGCTAGGCCCAATGTTAGACTCTGTAAATCAGCGCAGGGAAGAAAACAAGTGATAGCACCAGTCTTGAAAACTGAGTTTGAAGGAATATTTTTGGGAAATGACATAAGAGGGAAATGTTCTACAGATGAAAAGGGATGTAAGGACATGTTATTCATGACATGGAAACACATGATGGTCATTTTAGAGGTCCCCTAGGATTGAGGAACAGGGAGTACAGGGACAGTGACAAAATGGTGTGTAACAAATGCCCCCTAAAGCGTGAAGGTCGAACAAGAGTGAGGGGTGAAATGCTTTATGAGTAGATGCATGGAACCGAAAACTGTTGTTGAAAGACCTACAAGAAAGCATAGATGAATATACATCACTGAAATCTATGATACATGAATTGTGGTATGGATGCAGCCATCTAGAAAAAGATCATGTAAATGGATCCAAGGTATGGACATAGTCATCCAACAAGAAGGATCATATCAAAACGAAGGTATGGTTGTAGCCATCTAGTTGAAAGAGACATGTACGTAAGCATAATCACCAGGGAAAATTTTAAGGATGGAAATTTATCTTGAATTTTAAAAACATTGGCGAATCTCACTAGTCCCTAATATGCAATCTATCAAATGTTTATTGGTGTATTTGTAAAATTATTCAAATTTATAATGATTTTATATATACTCTCTATATAATGTCGGTGATTTTAAGGTAAAATAATTTTATATTGGAAAATTTGGGCAAATCATTTTTATAAAAAATGGAAATTGGTGAATCTTTTTTTTGGAAAAATCATGGAACATTAGCCCACTTACGAATATTATCCCCCAAAATATTCCATGATAATCATGTCACATCGCCCTGCAACCTGGAATTTTGTAAACTGAGCCCATGGTCTTGCACTCCAACATGACCCAATCAAAGTACAAATTCTAGCATGCGAATAGATGTGTTGAAGTTGAACACACTAGAAAGTCACTTGATTACTGGTCAATGATGTGAACCATTAACAAGCACGAGAGAAGCCACCAATAATGATAATGGCTCTCAAGGTACTTGTTGGCTTGAGGGGTCTTGACCCATGTTCAATGTTAATTAGCTAAACAAATCCCTACACTACTAGCCCTTTCAGCATTAGTCCATGGAGCGTGGACCGAAGTCTCATCCAAAGTAGTATGGGGGGATGTTGGAACGAAGTTTCCACACCTCGAGATGGTCGTGATGTCATTTTATTCCCTTTATTCTTACCTTAGTGCAGGTGAATTCGCTCTAGGGCTTGCTAGACAAGCCCTCTATTCCATCCTTCAATGCCTCCATGAAAGTGTACGATTGACCTCAGCATAGCCCTAACCCTTGATCTAGAAACTTTCGTGCTACTAAGGCAGTGTACCATGCAGATTTATAAACTAGTCTAAGTGTCTTACTTATCTTATTAGATACTCACAGTTAGCACCGTGTAAAAGGATATTCTTATATGCGTTCAATTATCCAAAATAATTATACACATTCACACATCGCATAAGCATTATAAAGGAAATTCATACACAAAATGATAGAACAAATGCACAGAAATTGTGGAATACTTCTCTTTATTGATATCTTCCAGGTGATTACAAACTCTATCCACCCTGAGCACACAGCTGTAGGGGTCCGTGCACTCAGCTGCAAACTTCCACCCTAGGCCTCTGCGCAATCAGCTACAGAGCCTCTACCTACACTACGAGCCGAAACTTAGACTTCTTAGTAAAGGGCTATCACTCTCTTACATGATCTTTGATTGATTCTAACTACTTAGAGCTTAGCTCTTTTTATACAATCCCATGGTCGCGGACCATGGGTAGTCTCTTACAACGAACTTTACTTTACAAAACTAAGGGCAAACAACCCTTTATGACTTATGACACCTTCGCGCTCCGTGACCACAAAATGCAGAGTCTTTACCATTTTATTACAAAATTTGACACAAACATGGGCTTTTAGCCCCAAAACTACCCTTTGGGAGATCCCATTCCCAACAAGACCCCAACACAAACATCATGACTCGTCCTTGAGTCACTCAATAGGTGCAGAGATCTTTGCGTGAATTCCTTCCAGCTCGACTCGTATGACTGCAACCTCGGGTGTGCGGTAAGCTGCCACCTGCTTCGTGTCTTCCACTGCTTGCTCGGTCACTGCTCCTACGTTGTCAGTCTGAAGCTTTTTTTGCATTCCCTGCAGAGTCACAAGCTTGTCCTCAATATTCCCTGTCACTAGGTAAGCCTCATCCATATAGGGATTTAGTCTCGCCTTGAGCATTGCTTCCTTGTGCAATGCTGCATCCATCTATTCCTTCATTTGCTTGGCCTCTTGCAGCTTGTCTAGTCCTTGTGTCAATGTGACAGTTCGTGTTGTGCCCTTAAACTCATCATAGCACTACTGTAGCTCGCACGCTTCCATCTCTAGCTATTGTACATTTGGGTCCTCCTGCAAGCTGGTCATGACCTCAAATGACTGCTCAAACAATTGCGTGCAGTGTTCTACTGCACTACCCACTGCTACTACTGCTTCTGTGACAACGGTCGCCCACTGCTCTTTCACTTCTGGAGGAGTTGAAGGTTGGGCCTTTAAATGTAACTGCATGATTTGCAGGTTCAACTCCAATTGAACTTGTGCCATCTTAGTCCAAATGTCATGCACCCCTATGGCCAACTTGTCGATGCATACCTTAACTAGCTCCTCCTCTAGAATGGCCAAATTTGGGACCATTCTGCATGCCTCCTCAACGACCTTCAAAATGTGCATTCTCTGATTGGTCGCCTCGGTCTCAACAATGATAACAACATTTCTCTATAAGGCCATCTACTCATTATTGATACATTGTTCACTAATCACCTGGAGGGCATGGTGCTCTTGGGCCCTTAGTTCTACAATTACTCCATCCCGCAAGAGGTGGAGTGTTGCGCACAGGAGTGCTGCTAGGTTCAATCGAACTCCCTTTAAGGAAATGATAGTGGGTCTATCAGCCTCATTCTTTGTGGTCAGTGCTCCATCCAGCCACACTGTCACACTGGAAGCCTTCATACGCAACATATTGGCAGCCTCTGAAGTGCCGATAACTAGGATGGTAGACACTGTACCAGCCTGTGACACACGAGTCTGCAACTCCTGTAACCCTGTCTGGATGGCCCCTAAGATGATATGTTGCTGTTGTTCAAACTATTGTAGGGCTTCCATGGTGACACCTTTCACTATGTTGTCGATATCATGTAAATCGCCCTATGTTAGTGTGATGGAGTCTAGCGAGGTCTTGGTCGCCTTTGATTTCTTCCTGGGCCCTCCTTTCTCTAGCTCTCTTAGGTGCTTGATGTGGGAGGACGTCTCTTGAGGGTCCGTGTCATGATGTTCATCTATTTCCTCCTCGGTCTCAGGTGAAGGCAACCTCACGCCTTTGTCAAAGCCTCATTCTATCCCACTTGTCTGCTGCATGGCCTCGTGCTCCCCCTGAGCCTTATCAATAGCCTCCTTCTTCCTCCTTTTATCCAACTGTGTCATCTTAAGCTTGGCCTCCTCCTTTTTCTCTTATGCGGTGGACTTGCTTCCACCCACCGCCAAATCTATTATAGAGTGCCACTCTACTGGTCATTCATCAAGCACCACATCAATGGCATCATCTATTTCCAGATATGGAAAGTCGTACCATTTATGTATAGGGTCCTTCTGCGCCCTGATGGATATTCCATGGAAGTATGCTTTAAACTCGGTCTAGCCCTGTAGGTTGGTGTACATCGTAGGTGACAATCACAACTTGTGATTGATGGCCATCTGGATGTTCATTTCCATCAAGATCCAAAATATCTTGATGTCCTTGACTTGCTGCGCATCCTTCGTCGCCCACGGTTAAGAATACTTCACTGCTTCAGGAAGGTCTGGCATGATCGAAAAGAACTGGATGTCCTTTGGCAGCTCTCGCACTACCATCACAATTGACAACAAGAGCCACGCATAGTGGAACACCTTATTAAGCACTTGTGCTTTGTGACAGCTCGCCAGGAAGTCTCCACGAATGTAGTCTTTCTAGTTGAACTAGACACCTTTAGTGCACTATGCTGCGAGTGCGAAGACAGGCTCCAACAACTCATAGGTGTGACACTTCCTCATTACCTTCCCCGCTAAGATCTGCGTGGCTACCTTCACAGGGGGGTCATAGATACTAGATATAGCGTATCCGCGTGTCTTCTTCACCAATTTAATTTTTTCTTTCATTGATTCCACGAGAGCCTATTCACCACCTCCGTGGCTCCAATGCGGTCATTCCCAAATTCATATCAATGATGCAGTGCATCAGCTGCTCGGTCACCAGGTGTGGGAACTTCTCGTGGTCCACCAAGTCTCAGTCTTTAAGTTTTAGCAGCGACACTCGTACTAAGCGCGGACCATCGAAACAAAATCATCTAGCAGTAGAGGGGTTTTCAGGGGAGTCTTACTCTCATCAATGTCTATTGGCTTGTTGGAGCCTGACCTAGGTTCAGAGTTAATAAGCCAAACAAATCCCTATACTACTGGCCCTTTCAGCAACATTCCACAGAGCGCGGACTAAGGCCTCACCGAAAGTAGTATGGGAGGGTGCTAGAACTAGGTTTCTGCACCCTTGAGATGTCTGGGAGGTTCAACTAGTCTCACTATTTGTCCCTGCGTGCAGGTCACTTCACACACTTCCCTGTTCCTCACGCCTTGATACACTGCCTTTGCGCAGCCCTAACCAGGGATTGTGGGGCTTCTACGCTACTAAAGCCACACTTTGCGCTATTTCCCGAGATCCTACTTATCTTCCTATACTAGTTAATTACCTTCTCGTGCTTGGATGTCTTATGTTATAATTAGCTATACACAACATTCATATAAGTTCACGCAGTAAACAAACACTATACTTGTAAATTATATCCAATCATGCATTAAATTAGGAAAAGATTACACAAAAATATAGTAAAACTTCTCTTTATTGATTATTTCAATGGTTACAGACTTGACCTACCCTGCGCACTCAGCTGCAGGGGTCTGCACCCTCAGTTGTGGACTACTAGGCCTCTATGCACTAAGCCGCAGAGCCTTTCCCTACTCTACGACCCAAAGACACACTTTACAATTTTACTCGATCACTTAGACTTCTCATCCTCCTTTCTATTCCATATTAGCTATATTTTATCTTATACACTTAAAGCCTCACTCTATTTATACAATCCCATGGTCCGCAGACTATGGGTAGTTCTATCCAGCCAACATTACATTACAAAAACTAAGGCAGATAACCTTGTGACTCTATTATGATTTTGTGCCCCATGCCCGCAATTCCCAGATCTTTGACGAAAAGATTAAGTCGAAACTTGGGCTTTAAGCCCCAAAACCTGCCTTGGGGGGATTCCATGCCCATTAGCACCCCAACACAAACATCGTGACTCACCCTTGAGTCACTTTTTTGGCATGGAGATCTTTGCGCGGAGTCTCTCCAACTCTTCTCGAACTACTGCAAGGTCGGTAGTGCACTGAGCTGCTACCTGCTCGATCTGTGGCATGCGTTCTCCAAGACCATGGTGTCAAAAGTTCTTCTTTGAATCTGTGCCTGTATCCCCTGCATGTGTTTATAGTCCTGCACCTTCTTCCAGATCCTTCACTAGTCAGATAGCTGGGCCACTCGTGTAGGGATTTAATCGGCTACCATTCACTTTGCCTGGGAAAGGCTCTCCATTTAGTTTGACTAGTTGTACCATGCCTCTGTCTATGAACTCCTTAACAACGTATGGTCCCAACCAATGCATTTTGAAATTTCCTGGGAATTTATCAAACTTGCTGTCATACAGCAACACTAAATCATTTATCTTGAAGGTGCGGAACTTAATATGGTGATTGTGTCAGGCCTTCTCATGCTGCTTTTGCACTTGTTGATGAAAACAAGCCAGGAACCATTCCTCCCCAAGTTATTCCAACTGCACGAACCTTTCTTCCAAGGCTTCACGGTCTGTGATACCTGTGAGCGCTACTATGTGCAGACTAGGTACAATATACTCCATTAGCATGACAACTTCCATGCCATAAACCAACTGGAAAGGTGTCTATCCCGTTAGTTTTTTTGCACGTTGTCCTATTAGCCCATAGTACTGTGGGTCCGCGTAGGTCCCAATCACTCCACTACGCGTTGTAGACTTTGGTTAGTGTAATTTCTAGGATTTTTTTAAATGTTTCTACAATCCAATTGACTTGTGGGTGATACGGTGTGCTTTTCTAATGATACACCTGAAACTCTTTTGTTAGCATGGTGATGGTTTCATTTAGGAAATGTGTACCACAATCGCTCATTAAGATTTTTGGGCATCCAAATCAAGTCAACACATGTTTAAACAAAAACTTCACAGCCATGGCAGCTGTGTAGTCTTTGACCAGCTATGCTTCTACCCAATGAGTAAAGTACTCTGTCGTGGTGATAATGTATCTCGCACTCGTTTTTCCCTGAGTTTTGGTAGGTCCTACAAAGTCGATTGCCCATTTTTCGAAGGGCTCCAACATCATTTATGGATTCAAAGGCATCTCGTCCCTCCGCGATGGTTTACCTATCCTTTGACATATATCACAAGCCTTAGAGTGTGCTTTTGAATCATGGTCAAGGGCTGGCCACCATAATCCTACACGGAGAATCTTTTGTACAGTCACTCGTCCTACATAGTGTCCTCCTGTAGCGCCCTCATGTGCTTCTGCAAGGATCTAACTTCGTTCAAATTCAGGTACGTACCTTTGCAGTATGTCGTCATTGCCAATTTTGTATAGGTACCCTGTGAAGACAGAAAATCAGTCGCGCGCACCACCAGTTCCTTCTTCTACTGGAGAAAGTATTCCTTCGGCGCAGTTCACATTGTCAAAAAGTGGATTATATCTTCAAAGTGTTTGTCTATTACACACACCTCAAATAGTTGTGCATCAAGTAATCCTTCCTCCAAACTAGTAGGTTCTGCTCCTGCCTCAATATGCGACAAGTGATCCAGTCCCACGTTCAGGTGTCCAGGCTTCACCACGACCTCAAAGTCATATTCTTGGAACAATAGGAGCCACCTACATATGCGAACCCCCAACACTGGCTTGTTGACCAAGTATGTTAGTGTGGAATGGTCTGTATACATCTTGAAATGTCTCCCTAGCAAATAGTGTTGGTATTTTTGGACCGCATACACCACAGCCAACCCCTCACATTTGATTATGGAATAGTTATTTTCTGCTTTAGATAATTTGTGACTTGCAAATGTGATAGGTTGGTCCAAGTCCTCTCCACATTCTTAAGTTAGCACCGCTCCTAGTGCTATACATGACGTGTCAACATGGACATGAAACACCACATCCCATTTTGGGAAGACGAAGATTGGGGTAGAGGCCAATTTCGCTTTTAGTACATTCAGGCTCTTCATGCAATCATCATTCCAGTAGTCGCTGAGCGTTCCATACTTCGGTTCATCCTCCATACCAATGTTTACCTGCCTTCTCTTTACTAACACGGTTATGTCAGGGTCTTCAATCAATGGCCCTTGAAACTCATGGTAGCTTTCAGTTTCTGGAATGCCAACTTTTCACAGATCTTCGTGTTTTTGGGAAAACTAGTGTCTTGTTAAATGAATAGCCCTCTAGGTTTAGTAGCTACCCGTTTTCGAGAAAACTAGTGCCTATTTGATCTGCTAGTCCCACTAAGACAGGTAGCTATCTTATAAACAAACAATTCAAAGTAAATTGTGTTTTCCTTTATGTATGCTAGATAATAGAGAAGTAGAGAGCACCAACCTTAATATTTCGCTTGGCTCCTTGCTTGTTTCCTCTCTCCTTTGATAGAGCTTGCCATTCCTTTCTCACTTGTCCCACTTTAGAGAAGACCTGTAGAGACAAAGAAAAAAACACCATCAAAGCATAGAGATCTATAATACCATAAACAATGTAGAATCAGAAGTACATTAACCGTACAATTGCATTCACAAATACAAGATTCACAAGTACACAAGTATATGGAGGAAAACTCAAATAATTTTATGATAGTAGAAGTAGAGGAGAGGATTACAACCCAGTTGTCTGATCCAACATCATCCTTCTAGCATGAAAGCCCTCTTCACCTCATGAAAAGAAAGATCACCCAACAATACAATGTCTCAAAGAGAAACCAACAACACTTCCTTACAAATTACAAAATTCCAGCCCCTAGATCTCTCAGATGAGGGATCAATTTATAGATATCTGCAGAGGGGTGAGTCAGCTCTGGGTTTTTTATTAGTTTCATTCCACTGATAGTTCTTGGTTCCACTTGGAGATTTCATTGGTCTCTTACTCATCCCTGGGCGAATTCGGAGAGGCAAGTGTCATATGAGAAGTTTCTAGAAGATTTCTTGGGCATCCACTTAGCAAATTGTCTCTACCATTTTTCCATTCTCACTCATCACACCCTACATAAGGCCTTTTCAGTATGCATTGCACTTCCCATGTGTAGTAGGTGAGATACATCACACCCTGACCATGGAGTAGTCAGTATGGTCCAATTTTGGCCAGTTCTAAGTGGGTTTTCAGGTGGAACTTCTGGAAAATGATGTAATCAGTTGACCATGATCCTTTAGGGTATGAAACAACTGTTTTAGGGGTTAAAAAGCCCTTGGTTTATTGAAATATGTGATTGGGGTTGAAGTTCAAAATTATATCTATAACAGTTGCCCCCTAAAGCATGAGGTTGTAAATCTTTTGTAGGTTTTAACCCCGAACAAAAATTACCTGCATACGAATTCTAAATCACAAGAAAAATAAAATGTGAGAGCATAACAATAAAACACATATACACAGAGATTTCCCACTCGATCTCAAAACTGAGACTACCATCTTGATTTTTCATTATATTCCTTTCAATGTTACAATACATATTTATACATGCCGAAGCATCCAATACCATGGACCGAAAACCATCGCGTCCAAAACCATTG